>JAMKCH010025083.1:0-19328 GCA_023653785.1 Ophioderma brevispina | reverse complement strand
CATGGGTGCAATGTAGATTTTGTCATATTAATTCTATGGTGGGAAGGCAGGAATGTAAGAACATGTTGGCAACACGCTTTGTAAATTTTTATGTTGTGTTAATTTGCAGATAGATCATTTGCAGAGATGACCGGAGAAAATTGTTTTGGTTTCTGTATTTTGGGTTTGGGCTTCCCGTATTTTGAGGTATAGGTAACTGTGGAGGAAACATTTTCTATGCCAATTTCAAAAATTCGGAATCCCCAGTGATTAGCATGGCCAGTCTCTCCTAACATGTCATTACCTTTGACCAATTGGAAGTAATGCAAATAACACGTGCTACCGCTTGACAGTGAGGCACTAAATGGCAACGGATTTGTTATCTCATATTCTTCTGGGCCAAGGGTAAATAACTGTTTTTCTCAAATTGAGGTTTCCATAAAAGTGAATAAATAGTTAAACCTTTAGTACATAAATTCAAAACATCCATGTTTTATGCTCTAAATTTAGCTGAAAATGACTTGAAATACTTGCATTCATTTAGAGAGTATGTTGACATGTCAAATTGGGACAATTGAGTCAAAAAAAACATGTGTTTCTGGCAACAATATGATTTTTGAGATATGGAATCTTGTAAGTCAGATTTAGAAAGCTTCATACCTCAACCAGATTAAAAAGGCCCCATGTCACACTGGGGAAGTGTAAATCGCAATCAGTCTATGAAAATCTAAAAGAATACATTATTTGAAGAAATAACCGTGTTCTTTGAAATTTTATGCGATTGAGATGACTCTTGTATAATGCATTTAATTCTCCCAAATTCCTCAAAGATTGTTTTTTTATAATTCTCCAAGACTTAATCAAAACCTATGTGATTTTAAGAAATCCGTGCAATTTTACAAATTCTGATGCGATTGGATGTAGTTTGTTGCGATTTTATGGAAACTGGATGCAATGTAACAGATTTGTGTGCGATTTAAAAAATCCTATGCGATTTAAAACAACCTAAGTGAGTTAACATAATCTTGTGCGATTTAACATAATTATGTTCAATTTAAGAAAATCAATTGGCGAGTTTACAATGTATGATTGAATTTTGTGATTAGAAGGAATAAGTGTGATTTTTATTTTAATTTTAAGCTATTATTTTGTTATTTTAAAATAATATTGACAACTTGAATCAAAAATAGTGGAAGTAAAAGTGTTAAGTTGACCTTACTGGTCAGTTGTGTTGTTATTGGCAGTAATGTACTTTGTGCAATGAGATTTCACATGACTATTTGCCCATATTCCATGCCGCGCCGGTTTGGATGCAAAATAACTATGCAGTCTTCTATAAAAACGTAAAAAAGTGCAATCATTACTTCAAAGTATCTAAGCATGTGGAGAACTGGATGAGTAACTTTGTTAACCTAAACCCCGGGCCCATAAACAGAAATTATTTTAGGGGGCGGCTTTTTCACAAAAGGGGGACTTCCCCAAAATTTACCTACTCAAATGGGGGGGGGGGGATTTTGCAATTTCCAACAACTTCACACCAGTGTATACATTTTAGCTTATCATGTAATATTTTCTCGCACAACTCTTTAGGGAAGAAGTAGGTAACATAGTATAAAAATACCATCTCTTAACATATCTTTAACAAAAAGGATTTCACATACATGGTCCCGGAAGGGGGGTCAATGTCCAATTGACAAGGGGATATTCGTGCCAGACCAAAGAAACATGATAAAAAGGGTAATTTTTTTCAAATGTTCACGATACCCCGTTTTTCTGATGCGGTCATTTTGTATGCGCAAGTAGGAAGCTATTCCGTACATCTACCAGAAACACATTCATATAAAAAGCAATGAACCAAGAAATATATTTATGCATTGTTAAATAGTGGCCTAATACTTGTTAGCGGGTAGAATTTACAATTGCCTTAATATGGACATTTGAAAGGTAACTTATGTTTTACTTGCAAGGAGCTTTCATAAACATGATTTGAGAAAAAAACAAATTTCCAGTCAATAACACCTTAATTACTTTGTATTTCGTACTCTTAAAAAGCTTATTTGAAGTTTAAGGGCATGATAAGTTTTAAAAATTATTAACAAGAAAAGGCATGTAACATGATCTCACCAAAAATCCGATGTTGTGACTAAAAGGCCCAAAATACTGAATGGTATTGCAAAGTATTTATAGCTAAATTAGAACATTAAACATGAATGTTTTGAATGCTTAGCTAAAGTTAGCTCTTATTCAGGTTTGGAATCATTAAATTTTAGAAAATGCACATTTTCGCACTCAATATTTCCTATACTTACTATATATTTTGGCAATTTAGAAGCTGTTTGTGAGGATTCTGGGACACAATACAGTTCTGAAACCTACTTAATAGATGGGGCATATTATAAATATGTCAAAAAAATACCAATATCTCAAAACTAATGGTTACCCAAAAATGTATTTTTTTGACTAAAATGACCCAAAATCCCCTTTGGCTCATATTGGCAGTCCACATCAACCTAATGTGAATGCGAATGGTTCGCTCAAGTATTTTCAGCTCAATTGTAGAACATAAAACACAGTACGTTTCAATGCTAAGCTAAAAGTTTACCATTTTTAAGGGTTAGAAACATCAATTTGAGCAAAAACGTTGTATTTTTCAGCAATATCGCCATATTACTGTTATTTTGTATATGTGTGTTTGGAAGCTATTGTGCGCTTTAGAGGACACAATATAGTTCTGAACCTTCTTACATAGATGGGCATGTTATATAGATGTCAAAAATATCAAAGACTCAAAAATCAGTTTTACCCAAAAAGTATGTTTTGCTACAAATGACCAAAATCACCTTTGGCCTATATTGGTAGTACCACATCATACATAATCCGAATGCCAATGGTCAGATCCAGTATGTCAGCGCAATTTAGAGAATAAAAACAAAGGACGGTTTGATGCTAAGCTAAAAGTTAACGTTTTTATGTGTTAGAAACATGAATTGAGAAAAAACGTATATTATTACCCATTATGCCATACTTACTGTATACGTTTGTAAATTGTTAGAGCTTATTGTGCGCTTTTGGGAACAATTACAGTATCCTGAAACCTACTTACCTAGATGGGGCAAGTTATAGTAGAATGTCACAAAATACCAATATCTAAAAATCATTTTTTGACCAAAAGTATGTTTTGGCTAAATGCCCCCACCCCATAAAAACCACCTTCGGCCCAAATTGGCAATTTCACATCATGCCTAATCTGAAAGTAGACAGAATAAGCTTTCCATTAATGTATGATGTAGGTGTTTGTAGGGTGGACTATTAAATCGATTAAATTGTTGATGCTGCTCTTCGCCTATTTGGGTGGCGCTTAATGGACTATATTTCTAACAGCTCCCCGTCTGCACATGGGTAGGCAAGCGAGGGTGAAGATTGCCTTCTCAAGTGCACAACAAATTGACCTCAGCGGGACTCGAAACAACGACTTTTGGGTCATGAATCGGTCTTGTATTCCACTAGACAACTATGCCCGACCACATTTTTCGTGAGAACCTTTTTGATCACACTGCATTCGTCTTATGCTGTTACCTGTTTCATTGCTGCTGGGAACTGGAACCGCAATGCGGGATAAAGATGTTTGGAAAAGGTGTGTCACGAAGAAAGTCGAAGGAGATGATGATCATGCTGTACTTGATGGTGGCCTGTACTACCTAATGCTAGGGGCTGATAGGGCTGACAATGATTCCACGGCCCCTGATGGTTCAAGTATTTAATCAAGACCTTCCATGACACAATCTCAACAAGTACCAAACTATGCCGATGAAGACTGGGCTATCCTAACAACATTCTTGATTCTTATTCGTGAGTCTTGTTGGCATATATCCTCAAAGCAAAAATTTAGTTCAGATGTGTAACGGGCGTTTGCCCTTCCAAGTGAAGTATATGTATAAAACAGGCGATCAACAAAAAATGAAGGATGCGGCGATGGATTACCACCCACAACGAAAAGAAGCAGGTGGCAAACATCTAATGGTAGAGCTGCCAAGCAGAAGGCCTGTGATGATTACAAGCAACAAAGTGAGGCGACGATAGTTTAGTCTACGTTGTCTGAGTGGTTTTTTTATTAAAACCGACGTTTCGGCTAACAGCCTTGATCACGAGCTATCACGGTGAATAGAGAGTGACTGCAATGGAAGTGGCTCCGTTCATCGTAGCCCAATCTATATTCTCCGTGCTTCAAGGCCTCTATTAAACGTCGGTTTAATAAAAACCACAGCCAATCGTAGACGAAATTATTGTCGATCATTTTGGGCTGTATACACAATGCGTGTCACGAGCTACCTTAATGTTTTCATTTGATTGATGCCGTGACTTCTACGCTGGTAGACCGTTGACCAGAGTGGGATGACATTGGTGATGCAATTGGTGGTAAATGGAGATAGTGCGATATATTGACTTGTCTTGTAGTTGGTGTAAAACGTTGGGGCGATGGATATATTTACGATGTCATTGGATGATAGATATTGCAAGGAGGCTGCAGTTTTCAAGTGTGCCCCGTTTCGAAGTCTCGAGCATAGTAGTCGCGCTATATGGCTACTGCCTTTGATCTTTCGAGTAGCGTTTGTTTTTCGTCTTGGTGAAAGGATTCCACATTGACGATTGCATATTGCTTTGATAAAATTCAATGTGTTTATCCATGACAGATCTGATGTGATGGTAATCCAAGATACTTGGTGGTTTCTCATGAGGATTGACATCTAAGTCGATAGAATAGATGGAGAGACGAAGGAATAGGAGATGATTGAAAGCATTCTATCCAGGACATCCAGGAAATGGCAATCATCGGCAAACCACTGGCACATAATCATATCACCACGCCTTCAAGGAGCTGCCAGATTTCATCTCACATGTCAAGCATGGGTAAAACTCATCAGGCTATACAAACTGGAACTGGTCACTCCAAGTCTGATATGTGGAGGTGGGGCTTATCCAAGAGCCCGGCTTGCGACTACACGAGCAAGCGAGAGCAGCAGGTGGCTCGATCACAACATCCCTGCTCATCACAACGGTCTCCATGGCTTGATTGATGTTGTTGCAGATACAGCAAAAATCGCGAAGGGATACTTGGAAAGCAATCAGAGAGAGCTCCAAAATATACCCTTTGGTTGTTGGATTCAAAGAAGAAGATTGATTCAAATTTCACCTGGCTCCTGATAGGGTTATGGCCACCAAATGGCATAAAGCAGACCCTCCCAAGGATGCCCCGCTCACCCAAGTGTAGACGTAGATCAAGAAAGCACAATAAACGCCTAAAAGTCATACTATTAGAATGGCCTTTCGGAATTAGCCTAAACTAGGGCTCAGGAGTAACTTAGAGTAAACCACTGTATTCTAATAACTTGGCACACAAGAGGCGAATAAAGGTCAACAAAAAAATGTGGTCAATGGTGGCATTTTGTAATAATGCAAGCGTTATGGGGTCCGTTCGCGAAACTTGAGCGTAAAAAATTACGTAGAACATACTGAGCACGATTTGCGATTTCTACTAGTTATGACTTTCGTTCGTTCGCGAAAGCCAATTCCGTAACACAATCGTAGACGTTGACCAGTAAGTTGGATTTATCCTACATCATTCAACAAACTCGTACCCTTTCTAGAAAGCTGCACTCATCAAGGCATTTTCTAAAGTTAATCACTGGTCAATGTGCCGTGAAGGGGTTCCGTAATTTGACGACTGCAAGGCTCGGTACCCCACTTAAAATAACATGGGCCACTGAGATGCGACGTATTTTAGTTTCAAAAATGTTAATCGTTTTTAAGCCATACTTACAGAGTAGCTTTATAGAAATTTGTAACAATATTTGTGCGAGGCATGTACACAAATGTTCATAGGAACGAATGAGTAAATGAACAATGCTGCACTTGATTGAAACCATTTCGTGGCGTTCTAGGCGTCGTGTAGTGCTGTTAGGGAAAATTGTTTTTGCAGGTGGGTTCGAACCCCACTAAAACTTTAGGTCTACGTTTTATTTTATTTTTGTTATTTTTATTATGGTGTATTAATTTTCCTTTATTTTGCACTTATAGAAAATCTAGGGAAATATCACATTCAGAAAAGACAACAAGACCAAGCTGCATATCGGCCACCGTATGTTTGTGATTGTAATTAGAAGCGTAATAATTTTAATGTAAATAGATATATACTCTGGTTATTGAACTATTTATGTCATCTGTACATCGTTGTTTATTTGTCTGCAACTCACTATCATGAAGTAACAAGGGATCTCTGAAAAGTCAGTGAAAAGCCGGTTTTAATCCCAAAATGCATTTGAATCTGAATATTTTATGGTAAATAATATAGGGGTGGGAGATCCTACTGGCCCATGGCCGCCTTATTAATGTTAAGTGGCCAATTCTATATGAACAAAGCAGAAGTCAAGAAGTCCATTAACGGAACATCCTTCGTGGCGGGGTGGACGAAAAGGTCGATTTCGTTTGTAAAAAAAAACGGTATCGGTCTGAAGACAGTTGAGAGCCAAACCTTTCAATATTTGATTAGGCTACCTTTCTAATTCGGGCAGGGAGAGGGTCGCTCAAGAAAAGGAAGACTCATCTGTGTTCTGGTTTGTTCCATTTAAAAATCTTATTACATTAGACAAAATAATTCAATGTACTAAGAAACATTTGCCTCTGTACCATTTTATTATTGGGTATGAAGCACCCACATGTTGTTTTCGATAAAGGGACCCAATAAGGGAGTTGGATATAATGGAGATGGGATTAGATACAAGCCAACGAAAAACGTATGATAAGGACAATATTAGTATTCTAGTCATGTCATATGTTTATATTAATAACAGGCCCTCAGAAGTGAAAAGATATTTAGGTGTATCTAGTCGGCACCTCACACAGAGTTGGATTTAGGTAGGACATCACTATTCTGGTGTGTTAAGAAAATATCTAGTACTCTGTGACCCTCCTTTTTAATTGGGACTTAGATCGATGGCACCTCCAAATTGAGATGGAGTTTGAGGTTAAAAATCCACATAAACTTATGTGTATAGGTGCAACGCGAAGGTTTCAAGGCAACCATATTAGGTCATAAAGTAGTGATTCATATAGATCAGACACTCAATCGATTCCTACCTTGTATTTGGTTCTTAAAGTTTTAAAAGTGAAAAATAAAGCTAATTTTGATTTGCTTATATTTCAATACAAAATTAGAAATGTTACAAAATCCTGTTTCACGCAATCTTACAAATGTCACCAATTTTTTGTCCCGGCCACCCGTGTGTGTTTTTCGTCTGTGGATTTAATCAATGCTCGCCAGTTTTCTCCGAGCCTCTATAAAATATTATCTAGTCACTTTTCGGGTTGAGTCATTTTTTGACCATCCCCTCGCGGGTATCTGCTTTGAGTTTCGCTTTCGTCATAGATTCTGTCGGAATCATGTATAAGGCCCGCCTTCTTAAATATTTACTTAATTACGGTCGCTTGAAAACTCTGAATAAGAAGAAGATATACATTAGCGCTCGGTTTCTCCGGTATCCACGTAAACACAGTCCTCTGTGGTCCAGTGGTAAATCTCACGCCTAGATATAGCAAGAGGACCGGTTTCGAGACCGTGTATTTTTCGTCTTTATTTAATTCAATGCTCGCCAGTTTCTCCGAGCCTCTATATAATTTTTGTACTAAAGAATAAACCCTTATCCTTTCTGATGGGGATATTATTGATGAAACTTTACATTTGTGCAACTGAAAACCAGTTCTTTATTTTTTAGGGACACCTGATATGTGAAATCTTTCGTTACACCTTTAAGGAAAACTAGTCCCCTATGTGTCGCTACATAACGGACCCTCATAAATGTGATAGGATTTAGATACAGACTTAAAACAATTTAGTCATTTGATATGGAAAATATATCAGTGGGAAGTCCATCAAGGTGTTTGTCCATTTTTAAAACTAATATTGGTACCAAAATGATAAAATTTTAATTCAATTTGATCCGTGTCAAAAATTGGACAAATGACTTTGTAGTAGGGTTATAAACGAGAACCCCATTCTAGAAGTTTGAAGGTTTGAAGATGTGTTTCTATAGATTTAAGGGTGCTGAATCAGAATTTTTGGGTCCAACCTCTGGGAAATGTGGGGAACTTTGAAAAATAAGGGGGTAAAATTTGTACAGGGGTAAATTTGAAATCAAGTCTAATTGTGTTTAAATGTACACCAATGTATTTGTCTCATTATAAGGAGTAAAAAAAGGTATAGTTTGTCTAGGTTGTGACCTTTAGTTAAAGAAATACAGCCCTATTAAAGTTCAAGGTCATTCTGGGGCAAAAAAATTCCAATGCTCAGATTTTGTTGAAACCGGTGTCAAGTTATTGCCCTGGTCATACTGAAGCAGAAAATTAATTTCAATTCTTTGGGTGACACCTCTGTATACAATTAGAGGTCAAGTATTGGTGACCCCTATAGACCATGTAGACCCTTGTTACATTTTTCTCACTAATTACGAAACCAAATGCCAAACATTGTAAAATAAGGCAAGACAAACAATTTGACACCGGTTTCAACAAAATCGGATCACTGGGTGACGTTTACCCCCAGCATGACCTTGAAACTTAATTGGGCTGTATCTGTTTAATTAAAGGTCAGAACCTAGACAAACTATACCTTTTTTTAATCCTTACAATGAGACAAATACATTGGTGTACATTTAAACACAATTTGACTTGATTTCAAATTTACCACCCCTGTACTAAATGGTACCCACCAACCACCTCCACCCCCTTATTTTACCAAGTTCCCCACATTTTCCAGAGGTTGGACCCAAAAATTCTGATTCAGCACCCTTAAAACTATAGAAACACATCTTCAAACCTTCTTCCCCAAACTTCTAGAATGGGATTCTCGTTATGACCCTACTATTGGTGAGCTCGCCGCTGGCTAATCTGATTTTAGGGTGTATAAGAGAGTGGAGTTATTTTTTTTTCTTTTGCGAGTTAGAATTTAGTTGTAAGGAGCCTCATATTCCTAAGGGAGATCTATACATAAATTCCATATTCATTATGAGGTCCCTTATATCTAAATCCCGTCGCCATCATGAAGGCCCTTACCACCTGAATTACCCTCTCCATTACGAAGTCCCTCACATCCAAATCCCATCTCCATTAAGATTTCCCCAACCTAAATTCCCTTTCCGCATCTCCATTATGAGGGCCCTATCTAACTCCTAACCCTTTATTCACACTTAAAAAGCGGTCATCTTGAACCCGTTAATTAAGAGGGGGTTAAAATTACAATTGTCCCTCATTTAGTTTTAGACGTTGACCATCGTTGACAAGGATGTTTTAGTGTGTAGGACGGGTGACTTTAAGATGATACACGTAAAATGATTTACCGTACCAATACAGTAATATTATGTTAGCAACTCCATAAAGTATTTTTTTTATTATTTACGTAAACTTTCCGAAAATCCCTTCAGTTTAAATGGTCGTCTTCTAAATAGAAGAACTGATTCCTGGGCTTCCGAAGGGAAGAAAGCAAACTACATATCTTAAATTCGTGGACCCCATTATTATAAAACTGCCTGTCTTATTCGTTTATATAATTTATATAATGAATGAAAGGAAAAACATTTTTAAAAAGAGGGAAAGTTTAAGAAATAAACGCAACAAACCCAAACCAAACAGGAGAAACAGAGAAAAAGACCACGTTTAATGTAGTTGTTTGATTAGTGCAGTCATTACCTTACATAAACCTCAAACGGTAAACAATATCTCATTTACAGTATTTTACTGTCAATTTCTGCCAAGAAAAATTCTGTTAATGATTACAGTATACTCTAAAATAAATTCACTCAAAACACTTAAAAACATTTATATTTGTTTTAATTCCAATTTTTAAAAGAGATGCAATGTTAATAACATCTACTTAAAAACCACAGATGTTGTTTAACATGGACTCTTATCAATGTTCTCCATGTGAGGGCCGCCACCATCCTCACAAATGAGGTCCGCTCATTTCACTTAAAACAGTGAAATTAAGCACCATTTGCACTGACGAACACTTTAAAACGTAATAGGGCTATCCACAATGTCAACCAAGTTTTGTGCCTATACTGCAAAATATATCGGTTTGTTGTTAAACTATTTTAGATTCAAAAAAACGTTATTTAAAAGAAGAAATATGATTGGACAAAAATCATGCATTGATATGTATTGGACGGTGGCGAATGTAATGAGCGTAACGCGATGTGTCAGAACGTTACGCGCGACGTTAGGATTGTTTATTTTATGGGAGGGTGTGTGTGCATCTTTTCGTTAGAAACATCGGCTGATTGGATTTCATCGATTTTTTTTGAAAATGTCTGATGAATTACGTTTATGAATTAGGTTAATGTCTGCATTTTTTAGTTTCTCGTGCATTGGCAAAAAATCAAACAAAATTGCACATGCGTTTGAACAGAATCATAATGGCACTCGCCCCTGCGGGGCTGTGCCTTATTTTCCTGTTTCCAAATACAATAATTGTTTCATCTTTTTACAGTATTTTCCTCTAACTTACGCTGTCATTTTTACAGTGTATCTTCTGTTTTAAAATCTTGGAAATTATTTTCATGAAAACTTCGTTTTGCGAAGTGTGGGACCAACAAATGTCTATAAAAACGTGAAAAAAAATGTCTCCAGGATCCCTTGTCAAAACTGTATTTTTTTACTAGGAAAAAAAAGTGATTTCGTTAAATTATTAAATAAAGAAATAGATTATTACAGGTTTTACTTCAAAAATTGCAAGCGGATACGTATTTTTTTCAAGGCCACATACCACGTTATAGAAACTAGGCTTATAGGGAATTCGTGACATGTGCTCTGACAAATCATTGTTTAAATTAAAAATGTAAATTGGCATTTATACAGAAAATAGTCTCGTATTCGCTTCTGATTAATATTTTCATTCGATGATCTGCTATGGCCAACTAAAAAACAAACGATTCCATCCACCGACGCCAAGTCACCACGGGATTATTGCGCATCAGTGTGTGTTCTGTCATGGCATACGAACTCACAAAAGACGGGTACCAGCGTTGATTATTTTCACGGTGGCTTAATCCCGCTATCTTCTCATCAATTACCATTGCGGCATCCCAGGCAGCGCACTAATGTCTGATTTGAAATTCTGACAAATTTGTCGTAAGGAGTGTTTTAAACTTGAACTGTAAGGCAATTAGGAATCACATTTATGAAAATTGTTATTTATTAAGTCAATAAAACCATTTAATTGTATAAAGTACTACGGACTTAAAAAATATGCAAATTGTAATTTTATGTTAATTCAGCCTATTTTTTTTAGTTTTTTATTTTAAAACGGTAAGTGTTAAAAAACTGTAAAAAAACTTTCTGGAGGGGACTAAACATTTCTCTTTCATTTTATCAAAAAAAATCCGATATGTACTCCCACTCCGTCAGTGCGTTTTTTTGACTTTAGATCTGCGAAACTAGTACAGTAACACAATATTTTATATACGTGGCCTAAACACCTGTAAAGAGAAGTCCTGGGTGCAAAGCGTCTTTTTTTCTGGGCTTTTGAAAAATATATTCGATCGTAGTCATCCAGAGCTATAGCTTATTAGTCCGAGTACTTACTGTAAGAAGTGGAATACAAATGGCCACGTGTACTAACATGTATAGGAGAGACATTCACATTTTTGCCAATGTACAGGATTAAATTAAACAAAACGTTTAATATGGGATTAAATGTCTAAATACGATTTTTTTAACCCGCACACCCTCCTCCAATTTCAGTCGTCGCTGACTTTTTCCAAATCTGAGGGGAAAGAAGGGGCAAGCTCGTCCCCAGCGGGGCAAAATCAGGGGTAAACTTCCAGTTTTCCATAGGCTTCAGTGTAAACTGGCAGTCCATTTGCGGGGGCAGCAAGGGGTTGGGCAAGGGTTCCGATGCGCGGAGTCAAGCCTCCCTTCCCCCCCCCCCCCCCCCCGCTGGCACGCCCACGGCTCAATTTCAACCTTTTATTGTCTTAAAAGGGAAGCTAGACTCAGGGTTGCTTGGATTACTATACTCGTTGTTGTTATTGTTTGTGTGGTGGTGGTTGTAGTGGTGGTGGTGGTGGTGGTGGTGGTGGTGTCCTTATTATTTAAAATAAGGTGTTTGAATATTTTTAATTTATCATACAAACTGTATAAGTACTCTATGTATACAAATTTCAAAGGTCGGCAGTGTTCCGGATTGGAAATACCACAGAAGATCAGACATCGCTGTAAAAGTAAAAAATTGGAATACAGAAAAACAAACTAGAGATCTGGGCCCATAGGCCACTGGTATACAGCCGATGGTCAATATGACCCTTGACTTTGACCCCGTGCCAAGCACAGCTTTTGTGAAGGGTCCCAAGGCTTCAATGCATGGGTCATGTCACCATGATACCTTGCATATAGCAATCTGCCAATTTGGTCTTATGTTTAACTTTTTTTGGCAAAATTGACCATTTGACCCCTTAATGACCTTTGCCACCCCGCGATACAAAAAAACCTCTGTACACCGAGGAAAAAGATGTTCACTGCAAATAAAAAAAAAAAATTCTACTCGCAGTTCTGGAGATAAAATTCTTGAAGTTATATAGCCTCAAAAATCGGAAATGACGTCTAAATGACCTTTGATCCCAAAATAAAAAAATACCTTCTATGCATCGGGTAAATAAAAAAACATTAATGCATAAAATGAAGGTTTACTCACTCTAGTATGTTGACATTTGGAGATAAAAATTTTTGAATATTTTTGAGTATTTTTGGTTTTTGACGCGGAATTACCCTCAATGACTTTGACCTCCTTATCTACACCTATATGCATCATGTGGTCAGTGTTTCCTCTCCTTATGCATGTTTGGTTGAAATCGGCTTAAACCTGTACAAGAAGATATTTTTGCCAATTAAATACAATTTTCAGCTTCGACGGAAATACTCCTTTAATGACCTTTGTACCCCTTATCCCTGAACCACCCTATATGAGGCATGGTCATTGGTTCCTCTGACCAAGTATGGTTTAAATCGCTTCATCAATCCTTAGAAGAAGATAGTTTTGTGCCAATTAAATGCATTTTTTGACTCCTGTGGCCAGGTCAAAGGTCAGATAGGGTCAAATCCAGGGGTCAGGGTATAAATCTGGTCACTAATTGGACAGGATTGGCTGACTAAGAAGCAGAGTGACAGAAAGAATAAGAAGAACGCTAGTAAAACAGAAACCAGCCTATTTGCAATCGGCTGTGTAAAAATTCTTGGAACTTTAAGCTTACATTGCAAATCTACCTCATTATTCGTTATTTTAATCGCATCTCAGACATATCATTTGAGATGAGATGAGAGGATTGTATATAAGTTTTAAAACCAAAACATATCTGGTTTTGCCATTTTGGGTTCCAAAAAGGAGAAAAGAACAGAAAAAAAACACCACACAACCTCTTGCTTCTACACAAGCACTGACCTTAGCCGTGAAGCTTTGTCCATTGAAATATACGTTAAAACTGACCTAAACCAATTGCATTTTAACTCATACACAGGGGTCCCTATTGATGTTTGCAATTGTTCACCGAGCCATAGACACTTGGTCAAGCTGATGCATATGCACGAGTTACATCACCAGAGCACCTAATCTTTGGTACGAGAAACCTTTTTAGATTTTTAAAATGACCCATAGTGCCCCTAGATGACCCCAAAGGTCAAATCCCTGAAACCCCAAATTCTCTACAAAATGCTTTTTCCAATTTAAATTAAAAATTTTCTACCATGCTCAGATATGGAGATTTTTTTTTTGTCAATTTTTCTAGCTCAAAACCGTAAAAACCCTTAATGACCTTTGCCCCCAAATTGGTGACCCACTAGTAAACTTATGTCAAAGGTCGTGCATGTGTGCAAGTAACATCACCAAGCTACTTCAAACTTAACAGATACGATTTTTTAAAGTTTTTTCATATTTCACCGAAATGACCCCCTTAATGACCTTTGACCCCTAACGATGGGTCATCACATGTGCACCCAACTAAGCCAAGTCACATGACTGATACTTGAACCTCATCCCTTTGTTTATACATAGCAAATATGAGATTTTTAAATATTGTTTTCAGACTTTGAACGGAAATGACCCCTTAATGACCTTTGGACCCCTTTAACGGTTAGGTTGCACGACGGGGTTACTGTGGACACGTTTTTTGTACTGATGCCCATGCAGAACATGTTGGCACTGTTATTTTTGACATTACAAAATATGTCATTTTTTTCGGGGGGGGGTCTATTTTTTTTTGAAAAAAGGAATTTGACCCCTTTTGACCCATTAAGGACCTTTGATCCCCAGGGAAAAAAATCACATATACTATACAAAAATGCATTGTTCCATTTAAAATTAAAAAAATTCTGCCATGCGCACAATATGGAGAAAAAAAATCTTGAAGTTTTCTAGCTCAAAACCGGAAATAACCCTTTAATGACCTTTGACCCCCAAATGGTGACAGTAGTAAACTTAGTCAAAGTCATGCAGGTGTGACATAAACATCACCAAGCTACATCAAAATTAGAGAAATACGATTTTTTAAAGTTTTCATACTTCGACCGGAAATTACACCTTGTAATGACCTTTATGACCTTTGACCCCAAACTCTGTGGTCCATCACATGTGTACCCAACAAGCCAAGTCATGACTGATACTTGACCTCATCCCTAGTTATACATAGCAAATATGTATTTTGAATTATTTTTTGCAATATTTTGCATTTATTAATTAGATAATGCCGCCATTTGAATGTTAATGAGCTTTGATCCAAAATCGGTGAAGACCCCATAGACACTGATCATAGCGGATGCAATATGCATGACATCATCATTGCACCTAATCTGTAGGTACAAGAAAGCTTTTTTTAGCTTTTTAGAAAATGCCCCTAGTGACCCCTAGGTGACTCCAAAGGTTCAATCTCTGAAAAGGTAGTTAGTTCGTTAGTTGTCGGCAGTGGTTCTTCTGACTAAATCTAGTCAAAATCCAGTCTAGGGTCTTGGCATAAAGTGGTTGCCAGAAAGAAAGAAAGAAAGAACTAGACACAAACCTCTGTGCTATACACAAGCACGGACCTAGCCGTGAAGCTTGCCACATTGAAAATACGTAAAATTTTTTTTTACCTAAACAATTGCAATTTTGAACCTCATACACAGGGGTCACTATTGGATGTTTTCAATTGTCACCGAGCCCATCGATACGGTCATAGCTGATGCATATGCACGAGTTACATCACCAGAGCACCTAATCTTTGGTACGAGAAACCTTTTAGATCTTCGAAAAATGACCAATAGTGCCCTCTAGATGACCCCAAAGGTCAAATCCTGAACCCCCAAATTACTCTTACAAAAACGCATTGTTCCAATTTAAATTAAAACATTCTACCATGCTCAGATATGGAGAACATTTTTTTTTTGAAATTTTCTAAGCATCAAAACCGAATGACCCTTTAATGACCTCTGACCCCCAAATGGTGACCCCACTAGTAATCTTATGTCAAAGGTCATGCATGTGTGCAAGTAACATCACCAAGCTACTTCAAACTTCACAGATACATTTGTTAGAAATTGTTTCATACTTTCCAACCGGAAATGACCTTAATGGACCTTTGACCCCTAATCCTGGTGGTCATCCACATGTGCACCCCACTAACCAGTCACATGACGATACTTGGACCTCAATCCCTTTGTTAACATACAAATATGATTTTTCAATATTTTATTCAGACTTTGACCGGAAATGACCCCTTAATGACTTTGACCCCTTAACGGTAGGTTGGCACGACGGGGTTTTTTTTTCCTCTGTGGACACTTTTGTACTGCTGTGCCCATGCAACATGTTGGCACGTTAGTTTTGCCATACAAAAATGTCATTTTTTTTTCGGTCTATAAAAAGTCATTTGACCTTTTGACCCCCTTAATGACCTTTGATGCCCATGAAAAAAATCACACACAAAAAAAGTAAAAAACTTAAAAAAAGCAAAAATTTAAAATTTAACAAATTCTAACCATGCTCAACATATGGAGAAAACAAATCTTGAGTTTTCTAGCTCAAAACCGAATAACCTTTAATTTTGACCCCAAATTGGTGACCCATTGTAACTTATGTCAAAGGTTATGCATGTGTGCAAGTACATCACCCAGCTACTCAAACTTAGCCAAGATCGATTTTTTAAAGTTTTTTCCCATACTTCCGAACCGGAAATTAACCCCTTAATGACCTTTTATGACCTTTGACCCCTAATCTGTGGTCATCACATGTGCACCCAACTAATCCAAGTCACATGACTTGAGTGAGTCACCTCATCCCTTGTTATACATCGCAAATATGAATTTTTTCAATATTTTTCAACTTGACCGGAAATGACCCCTTATGACCTTTGACCCCCTTAACGGTAAGGGTTGCACGACGGGTTAGCTACTGTGGACCTTTTGTACTGCTGCCCATGCAAACAGGTTGGCACTGTTTATTTTGCCATACAAAATAGTCATTTTTTTCGGTCTATTGGAAAAAAGGAATTTGACCTTTTGACCCCCTTAATGACTTTGATCCCCATGGAAAAAAATCACATATACTCATACAAAAATGCATTGTTCCATTTAAATTTAAAATTCTACCCTCCACAATGTATAAAAAACATCTTGAAGTTTTCTAGCTCAAAACCGGAAATAACCCTTTAATACCGTTGACCCCAAATGGTGACCCAGTAGTAACTTATGTAAAGGTTCATGCATGTGTGCAAGTAACATCACCAAGCAACATCAAACTTAGCAGATACGATTTTTTAAAGTTTTTCATACTTCGAGAGACGATCATACGCGAACCGAAATTACCCCTTAATGACCTTTATTGACCTTTGCCCTAATCTGTGGTTCCATCACATGTGTACCCAACAAAGCCAATTCCCATGACTGGCTACTTGACCTCATCCCTAGTTTAATACATAGGCAATTATGTATTTTTGAATATTTTTGCAATATTTTTGCATATTAATTAGATAATGCCCGCCATTTTGAATGTTAATGAGCTTTGATCCAAATCGGTGAAGAAAAAACCCCCCCCCCATAGACACTGGGGGGGGGGACTGTCATAGCGGAATGCATTGTTGAATGAATCATCATTGCCCTAATCTGTGGTACAAGAAAGCGTTTTTAGATTTTTAGAAAATGACCCCTAGTGACCCCTAGGTGACCCCAAGGCAAATCCTGAACCCGGTGTTAGTTGTCGTCAGTGGTTTCTTCCTGACTACATCTGGTCAAAATCCAGTCTAGGGTCTTGGCATTATAATGTTGCCAGAACGAACGAACGAAGAAAGAAAGAACTAACCGGGAACGATCTAATTTACAGACGGCCGTTTTGGGAATGATGGTGATCCCCTTAATGACCCTTGAGGTGGACTTGACCTTTGACCCTGTAACTTCACCAATATGTACACATATTTTTAATGTATTTTTCGTTTTAACAACGTTACAAGGATCAATATTATTGAGTTTCAACTAAAATCCAAGCATGTCAGGGGATTGACCTTTCACCCGATCCACGTGACCCAGGGGTCTACGGATGGGGTCACCTGTACTTGTTCTGTATTTATGATGCCACGAGGATTATCCTGACAAATTTCAGCCATCGGATTGTTTGGTAATTTTGGACTTGACCTTGAACTTGACCTTTGGGGTCGATACTATCATAGACTTCTTCAACTATTAATTTTACATCACTGAAGTAATAACGGGCTTTATCTGTCCTCTAAAGGCTGACATAAATCCAATTTGGTCTTCTTTTTAAGCATTTTTTGCAAAATTAACCTTTTGACCCCCTAATGACCTTGATCCGGTAATAAAAAAACCTCGTGTACACAACAAAAATGCATTGTTTCAATGCAAATAAAAAATTCGACTATGCTAGTTCTGGAGATAAAAATTCTTGGGAAATATTGACCTTAAAACCGGAAATGACCTTAAATGACCTTTGACCGCCAAAATAAAAATTACCTTGCATACACCAGGAAACAGAATGCAAATCTGAAATTTAAGTCACTGTACTATGTTTGGGTTTTTGAAATAAAAGTGTTTGAATATTTTGGAATATTTTTGGTTTTTGACCGAAGTGACCCTTATGACCTTTGATCCTGAAACTATGGACAAACAACCCGAAGCCCCTGCCTGGTAACAATACATGTGCTCTAATTACGTCACTCTGTTACTTAATTGTAAGGACAGTGCATTTTTGAATATTTTTCAACAATTTTTGCTTAACCGGAAATAACCCCCTTAATGACCTTGACTCCTTATCCAATATCCCTGACACCCTATATGAATCAAGTGTCAGTGGTTCCTCTGACCAGTTATAGTTGATATCGGCCTAATGCTGTAGAAGAAGATAATTTGTAATTAAATTACTATTTGACGACCCGTGCCAGGTCAAAGGACCAGACAGGGGTCACTGTCTGTTACCGAAGAGGACGAACTCAAGCATCCATTGGTGCAAGTCTAGTAAGAATACGTCAACCATGCAATCAGCTAGAGGCAATGGGTTGAAGTGTTTGCCAGAAGAAGAAGAAGAAATAAAGAACGCAATCAAGAAACAAAACAAGACGGCCAGAAGCCGTCTTGTAAGAACTGCTATAATCAGACCTTAGCCTTTGCACGGCTATGGTAAGAAAGAAGAAAGAAAGAACAAGTTTATGGTGGCAAAGGCCACTGGTACCAGCCGATGTGAATAGGAACCCCATAGTCAAGCAATGTCAGCCTTGACCCCATGTCAAGCACAAAATCCGTTGTGAAGGATCTGAAGCTCCTTTAACTGGGTTTTATCTGTCTCTATAGCTGAGATTATAGTCAATTTAGTCATCATTTTTAAGCATTTTTTGGCAAAATTGACCATTTGACCCCCTTAATGACCTTTGACCCGAAACCCCAGATAGAAAAAAAAAAAACCTATGGACTCGCAAAATGCATTGTTTGCAGTTCAATCAAAAAAATTCTACTCTGCTTATTCTTGAGATAAAAATTCTTAAGTTTTTTAGCTCAAAACAGGAATGACCTGTAAATGACCTTTGACCCCCAAAATAAAAATACCCTTCATACATTCGCTAACATGCATGCATATCTGAAGATATGTCACTCAGCTATGTTTACATTTTGAGATAAAAATTTTGAAAGTTTTTAAATATTTTTGGGTTTTTTGACCGGAATGACCCCCTTAAGGACCTTTGATTCCTTACTCCTGAACATCCCCGTATGTAGCATGGGTCAGTGGTTCCTCTGACAAGTTTAGTTGATATCGGCCTGATCGGTAAAGAAGATAA
>JAMKCH010025082.1:0-20913 GCA_023653785.1 Ophioderma brevispina | reverse complement strand
TTTGCAGTTAACGATGATATGTCCTAACAGCGAAGCACTTCAAAATGACAGTATGCGAAGTCACACTTGTAAAATCCTCAGGTAATATTCCATGGTAATCTTCTCAGTCATGAAGATAACTTTTGTCCAGCAGTTCAAGACGACAAGGTTGAATAAGTCCCTCGACTGCGATAATAATTATTTAAAAGTAATCAGTCCAAGATAGAATAACCACGATTTCTTATCTGTCCACAATTTGGAATCCTATTTTGATTCCCAGCACTTAAGGCTTCAAAGACGACAGTAGAATAATATAGCGGTTTTCGCTCACGTGGAATTTCAATATTCACCCTGGCTCTTGTAATGTACAGATCGCAATTTATTATAGATCAAAACTAGCTAAACTTCTAGCTACTTGTACTGGTGGCTGCTGGCAAATGTAACCTCTCCAATCTATCCTTTTAAAGGATTTCCAAGTTTAATAGATTATACCCACAGGCATCATGCATAAACATAACTTGAACTAGCTGACCATTGGGCTACATAAAGGACATCAATCTGCATTGCACCATCTTACATAAATAACATGGGAAATCCCCAAATTTTGCAATCTGTTTTGATCTCAATTGCATAAACACATTTTTTGAAGTTAGCATTCCGTGGAATCCCACTCATCTCTTGCTTGATGTAAAATAAAAACAAGGTGGCATGATCAAGTTTTGCACAAAACAACACTAGGGAATCCCCTTTCTCTTTTTCATCATAAAGTATTTTTTTCCGTGAAAAATCTTTTCTCAAAGTAAAATGACCAAATAATAAAATAATATATGGGGGGCTAGTATAACACTATATTTTTCGTATTACATTTGAAATGGGCCACATAAACATTGTTAACTGATTTAAAAAATATTTGAACATTTAAACAAGTTAAAACATCGTTTAAGGTATAATAATTAAAATAATGGCTGTGTATTTGTATTACGCTCAAGCGAAAGACAGCCAAGGTTGGTTACCTGTATACTATTTTTAAAATGATTCCCAACAGTGACATTATCATTATGTTAAATTTAATTGAAAAAGAATGAAATGGGGAATGCCGGGACTGCACCATGTATCAATAATCTCACGGCCAGTGTGATGTCTCGGTCACCGTAACTATTGTTTACAGTTTGTATCCATTTAGTAAATATGCATTCGGCAGTGATTATAAGAAACAAAGAAACAACAACAGCACACAAACAGTCAATCATGAAAACTAGAAACGGCAAAATTGTGGTTTCAAGAATTTTCAAAAGTCTCTTTTAAGATAATCGGGCTTAGCTGAGCCGGAAGGGCGGCTAAGCACAAGTTGTCGGACGGACTGGCAAGGGGGGGTCGATGGCAAATTTTATTCATTGACGGATCTTTCCCGGCTTATAGAGACCCGCCAATATCGTTACGTACTTCCATGCGGGCTAACACACTTCGTCGTAGTCATCCTTGTATCAACGTGTTTCTGTCGGTTATAAACTATTTTCTTTACATTTTATGTAAGGTTTTGTGTACCCCTTGAATTCTTGCGGAGTTTATTGTTTTACTGTGGAGTTTACGTGCTAAAAATGCGCCAAAGGAAAAGGCAAGCCGCAGGACCAAGGTGGAAGGGGAAAGAAAATCAGAAATCAGGTAGTGCAAGAGGATATACCGATAGATATTGGTGGTGCAAGTGACGATACCATGACACAAGGGGAAAGTCAAGGTGAGTCAGTAAGCCCACACGAGGCCCACAACTGCGTCGCAGTGTTCGATGCTGGGCCTCATTTACCTCCGCTAAACAAGGCAAAAATACAGCGTGGGGAGCTTGTTGATCTAGGGTCGATCTTAGCACCCCGGGGGGTTCCCCGCCAAGTATGAGTTTTTCCTTGGTTCAGGAGGAGGTGTAAAAAATTAAGTAGTTGGCACAAACAAATTGCTAAGTCCCCTAGCATCGAGACAATTGAGCAGTGGACTTCAGCTTCCTGATTTACAATGAGCATTTCTTGGAAGTTCATATGGTAGAGGCTGAAGTTGCTCAAGTATAGGGACACGGTCGTTCGGCGGCTCAGCAATTTGGAGGTATTGGTGTGGCGGACAATGAATTCCAAATTTCGTCTTAAAACAAGCCATGAATCCTGCACAGTCGTGGGCGGGCATCGATAGCGAGCTATGGCTCAGGGGTTCTTTTAGACCCACAGCCGTTGACAATGCATTCACTGGCGGGTTAAGGGGTTTTCAGAGCCAAAATAATTTTCGTTCCTCCACAGAAAGAGGTTCACAGCGCAATTCAGCGCTACAAACACCTCTATGCGCTCAGTATCCGGTCCCCAGGGAAGCAACCACTTGGTATCTGTTGGGGCTACAATGCTGCAGGGCAATGCAAGAAGCAATTCTGTACATTTCAGCACCGATGTGCTAAATGTCGCAAATTTGGGCAACTCATCCAATGTCAAATGTCAGGCGGTCCAAACAGGGAAAGGAAATATCACCTTGCACAAGAATTGGTGCAGGGTGGCACCAACGCCAATCAAAGTTGATCGTCTGGTCTAGCATTTGAAAAAACATATCCAAACAAAGGGGATAGTGCGATTTGGCTGTGGTTTTCATTTGGTTTTCGTTTGGGATTACAGGTTCCTAGGGTTACTAGGGAACCCAAGGTCTCAAGTCAGCTCGTGAGCAGCCGCCCCCAATTGTCATAACTAAATTGATGAAAGAACGTTAATTTAGGTCGTATTCAGGCAATTTCCAGGAAAACCGCTTGCTAAAACCTTCAATGCAGTCCCTTGGGTTTAGTCCCCAAAGAACAACCTGGGGAGTACCGGCTCATCCATCATCTCTCATACCCCAATGGTGGATCAATCAATTCTGGCATTGACCGAAAATTTATCTAGGGTAAGGTATTCAAGTTTTGATGGACGCGGTTTCAATGATGCAATATGTCTGGCCCAGTTTTTCTTGCAAAACATGATATTTAAATCGGCGTTCTGCTTCTGCCAATACACCCAAATGATTTTGACTTGTTGGGTTTTAATTTCAGGGACAGTACGCGTCGACCAAGTGTCTTACCAATGGGGCTGTATCATTAGTTGCCGTTCTTTGCGAAATTTAGTACTTTCCTAGAATATCACTCAGTTGTGTCAGGTTCAAACAACATTAACATTACTGGGACGACTACATTTTGGCCTCATCGTCACGTGATTCGTGTCAGAAAACTCAAAGAATTTGAAATGGCGCGTGCTCATTTGGGAGTGCCGATTGCAGTTGAGAAAAAACTGGAGGTGCGCAACTCAGGTTTTAACAATCTGGGTTTGAAATGACACGGTGCACAGACAGGTACAGGGTTCCAATGACAAATTGGTGCTGTTCATTTCTGATTATTGCGAGAACCATTGTCTTTAAACCAGCTTCCAATCCTAATTGGGTTCACTTTGTTTTTGGGTCAAGCGTTAGGCCGGGCGGGATCTTTAAGGAGCTCCTAAATTTGACAGGTGGCGTTGAAAAAAGACATATATGATTCGAATCACGAGGGACGCAAAGAAACGATTCTGCAATGGGGAAAAATTACTGGCGATACAATATGGCGTTACCTTCTTTCAAGGGAAAAAGGGGGTCGATTAGTGAAGTTACAGTTGTTCACAGACGCAGCAGGCTCGTCGGTTATGGGATTTACCACCAGGGAAGGTGGTCCAAGGGCGATGGCAGTATTGGGTTTCCAGGCTAAATTTGTCCATAGCTGCCTTAGAACTCTTCCCGATATATTGCAGCTATTAACATGGGGGCAGTGAGCTTGCAAATAGACGGTGTGTTTCAGGTCAGACAACAAGGCTACAGTCAGTATATAAACAAAAAAAAACTCCACCATGTCGTATTATCATGCGAGGGTTAGGGAGGTAGTCTGTTGTCTGCGCGAATATTCATTAAAAGCAATATAATTTATATTGAGGTCGTCATAACAATATTGCGGCCTTTTATCTCGGTTTCAGATGGAGGCTTCAGGGAGGGTGGCAGTACCAGGCGCACGCAGGAGATATGAGGGCGAGTCGCTTACCAGTCAGTAGTTGGGAAGACTTCAATTAGAGGATAATCGTCTGCTGAAGCTCTCGATAGCGCAAAATTCTCACAAAGCCTATAAAACACGGCGGTGAGGCGTACGCAAAAATGCGTCGGCAGATTGGTATGGTTGCGGAGTTACCAATTTCGCGTTCTGATCTAATTGCATTCATTGCACATTATCTATCACAGGAAAAGCAAGTTCCACTATCGCCGCGTATGTGTCCGGTTATAGCATTTGCATAAAAGTAACAGTTTGGATGACCCTTCTGATTGTTTTTAGTTAGAAAAATGATTGAAGGCTTGCAGCGCGAACAAACCAAGCGCCCCAGATTCTAGGCGACCATTAACGTTAGACATGCTAAAAACCACGTTAAGTGAATTTAGTTTCTGACAATAGATGACGCTTGCATGTTCAAAGCTGCGTTGCTATTAGCACATTCTATGGGTTATACGTGATGGGGAAATTCCACAGCTGAGGTTAGCAATAAGCTATCACGGAAGGTTATTACCGTTGCGTTGACGTCGTAATTTAGGTCCAGCAGCAATCTGGGCGTTTGCATGCATGTTAAAATTGATTTTCGAAGACAGATCAACAGGGTCGCTCGACGACCATTCATTAATACCAGAAACAAACGTCGTAGGCGTATGCCCGTAAGCGCATTAGCTCAATATTTAGAAATGCGTACCAAGGGAGAGGGTCAGCGTTTTGGCACTTCAACAAAAGTCCGTTAACACGGTATCAGTTTGCGGCAGTATTAAAGAAAGCTTTAGGAGTAATGAAAGTTAACCAAGCTGGCATCACGGAATCATTCCTTAGGATCGGGGCTTGCACACATTTTGCTATGGAGGATTTGGAGAGGATGCCCTTATGAGAATGGGTCGTTGGGTTAGCTCTACATATCAACGCTATGTTAGGAATTCCGAGTAGGTACCTCGCACGTAATTCCGATTCCAGGCGCAGCACGTTACAAAATATGTTCCGTTGCATGGCTGGGGTAAGCATGTAAGATATATGTTAGTATCAACTGGTAGTGAATTGCATTGCCAGTTAACTGCTTGTTGCGGTTCTTCTTTTGGATTAGATTTCAATGGATGTAGGAGACTCGTTACCTTTGGGCCGCACGTCATCTACTCCCACAGGGAGAGTTGGGGTTAAATCTCGCACTCCCCACATGCATATTACATGGAAAGCCCCCCCCTGAGCGGGGTGGCCATCTTGGGGCTGTTCCTGATATCTTAGAGCGATCACTTCAACGCAGTCGTGGTAATAGTACATATGACCCCATAGTGGTGGTTATTCACATGGGTACAAAGGACTTAATACACCTTGTTCGGGTACAGTTCAAGCGTGTGGCTCGTGTCAATAGTAGGAAGAAGTAAGGCGCTCTCTAATTACCAAATACAGTTTTATGTGGTCCGAGATCCTACAAGGATTCAATATCTGGGCGCAAAAGACCAAAAAGGTATGGAGAAAAAACGGGAAAAATTAATAGAATGCTCGCCAATTTTCTTGGCGAACGAGGGTAGAGTGATCGACACGGTAATATTGTATGTATAAACATGCTCTTTTTAGGCACGACGGCGTGCACTATCCGAACAGGGACTGGAAGTGTTAACGGACAACCTCAAGATGGCCACTACAACTCTTTCAAAGGGATCCGAACAGCTGGTTTTTACAGCGAAAGGATCGCTTTGGTGGGCCAAAGTTGCTTAAGAAAAATTTTGCTTGGCCTTTGGTGTTTTTTCTATCACTCCTCCGGAAATATGGCATAAGTGGTATCCTCTATAGGGAGCACGCCAGTTTGATTAATTTTGGTTTATGTTATTTTCCTTAATTTAAACAATCATATGTATAACCAATCAGAAAAGTAAAAAAAATAAAAAGTTTTAAAGTAAAATTAAAATCTACAAAGAACTAGTTTCATTGTTGGAACTATTAAATGATGATATAATCACCGTGAAAGAGAAACGGTGATTGGTAAGGCTTCCAAGTTATTGTATGCTGCTTGCTGGTGTAAGATTTCGTTGTGCCGGTATCAAGTTGTCCCAGGGGGGCCACTCAACTATAAATGATGTAGACATGCGGGACCAAAAAAAAACGCGGTGAAAAGGGTGTTTTTTTTAGGTCGGACACGTCACGCGCGTGACGCGTTTAGGGTATCAAAAACGCCATTCTTGAAAAGGGTAGTTTTTAAATTTGGCTCAAACGCGTGTAGGGTACATTTCCTTTTATTTGTTTTGTACCTACTGGCGCTCCTATCAGCCTGTCCGAAAAAAAACTACCTTCCCTGTAATTCTTTGTTGGTGATCTGAAACTTTTTGAAGCATTGAAGCACCCAATAGAAGAGTACATCGTAATCGGAAAATACTAAGAACCTCCCAGGCACCTATAGCCATTCATTATCGCAGATTATGTGTGTCGCTAGTATTGACGTGTTATGAACGATTGCGCTGTAGCCAGGATCGTCAATACGGCGTCAATATATTAAGCGGTCACAATATGCATTCGAGACTGGCGTGTGCAATGATGCTTTGAAAACAAAACAGACTTTGAGAAAGCCTCAAAGTGGTAATTTGATGGAATTATAGACGTACGGGCGGCGTACGGGAGCAACGGAATACATCATTGTTAGCTGAGATTTTTTCATTTTATTAAATAGATGTAAGGTAGATGGACCACCAAGACAAATCATTTTAGCAATAGACATAAGATAAAAAGGTATTTTAATCAATTTCGTTCGGGCATAACATGAAACTAAGCTGCAAAATTCGCACCATTATCTTATTTCATCAGGCATTTTAGTCCACCGCCATGACCGCGGTGCGTTTCCGATGGATTGGGTAGAGCTTGTTATTTGCTTAGGACTATACTTGGGAAAAGATGTGTTGAATTGGAAAGCATATGAACTTGTTACTGAATCTAAAATTCGATGTCAAACTCTGACATATTCATGGGCGTCTGTAGTGGAGATAAAAATCGGCGGAAATCCCAAGAATGCTCTTTGACAACATATATGATCTTTTTGCAACCCCCAAATCAAGCCTATTGACATTCATGTAAAACTTGTTTAGGGGGCCATATTTAGACCATAACTTGTTTAGGGGTTGTAATTGACAAACTTGTTTAGGGGGTATTTTGGGGGGGAAAGCGCGCTAAAAAACTTGTTTAGGGGGTAAATTTTTGGAGAAAGCGCGCTAAAAACTCGTTAGGGAAGAAGTTTTGCTCACAAAGAAAAACATCGGTTTAGGGGGGTTTCGAAATTTGGTCACGCATGTGTACGCTGTATATCTGAGTGGCCCCCGGGCAAGTTTTGAGGAAGAAGTTTTAATATAAAATACAATGATATGTGAACAAACACGTGTGAGTGCAAATAAATACTACATCAATATGGCAAATCGTAATTGAGTGTGTTCTGTCTGTTTCCTGTCCTGGCCTGTACGAACATCGGGCTTAGCTTAGCCGAATGGCGGCTACAGCAAAATTGGTCGGAAGGACGAGGCAAGGTGCGGGTCGATGCAAATTTTATTCATGACTATCTTTCCCGCGCTTTATCGAGCCCCGCACGATGGAACGTACTTCCATGCGGGCTAACACAATTTAGTCGTCGTACTAATTGCTATCACAGTGTTTCTTCGGTTATAAATATTGTCCCGCCCAACCCACGCTCATTTAATTATAACGTTGTTGTCTCTTTTGTTTATTTTTGCCAGTGTCGAGGATTATGACTATTATAAGCAGCCTTGGTGACAAGATTTCCCATTGGATGGTCAAGATATCATGATTCCTTTGGTGAAATGGTAACTTTTCCCAATATATGGTGAATGGTGCTTTCCATTTAGTTGGTGACATGGATTATTCCCATATATATGGTGACAGAATTTTCCCATATATAGTGACATGATATTTTTTCCCACAGAGTGTGTGACGTTTATGGTTCCGATATATTGGTGACATATTTTTCCACATAGTTGGTGAATGATAATAACTTCCCTATATGGGTGATATATTTATGACCACATTTTGTTTAAGTTCTTAAAGTGTATGTTGACTCTAAAAGCAAGAAGCATTTTCTATTAAGCCAAAAATTAGATGTCATCAGGTTGGGAAGATATGAAGATTACATGGGACAACATTTAAATTTTCCATAAAATTCTAAAGTCTTCTTATTCTATCTAAAATTTACATGCTTTCATGGAGTTGACCTATAAGGAAATAGGCATGGCAAAAACAAGCTTATAAAATAGACCGTAGTCAATATGACGTCAGCTCACCAGACATATTGGTGGACAAAATGCATACATTCGCAGGACTCAATACATTAAGCTGTCAATCGATCCATGCTTAGCGATTGCACCGGGATCATTGACAGGTGATGTAATGTGTACTGGACTGCGTCTATCTTGTCCACCACCTGGCTGGCTTTGAATACGGTCTATAGGTGTCTTAGTCCAATCAAGCACCATGTTAGGGAAATTGCAATCTTCAAAAATCTGTGTACCTTCATATTAAACAAGAAGAACATTGGTAAGATAAATAGAGGAAATAGTCAGTAATTTTCATGATTCTGACCCAAACAAATTACAAATTTTGCTTTTTTTATATTGGCTCTTAAGGTTTTAAATTGTTAATATGTTGCATTGTTATTATTTTGAATCAGCTGTCTATGCCATTATACTGTGTCTTTTTGAAGGCGGCATTTAAGACGTGTTGCGCTGCCCTTGACTGCTGACACAGCTCTGATCTTTTACCAGACTTCCTTGTATAATCTATCTGTAATTTTATTCTTTGTATTAACTAAAAATTTTGTATTTAAGAAATTGTAATTTAAATTCTTAGCTGAACACAGTTCTGATACTTTTTACCAGCACTTCTTGTATAGGCTATCTGTAATTTGTATTCTTTGTATTAACACTGTAATTTGTATTTAAGAAATTGTAATTTAATTCTTTTTAGTTAGTGGTTTCTGTAATTGTAGTTTTGGGATATGATTATGAAATTAATTAGACAGAGAGCCCATCGGGGAGGGAAGCACATGAAAAGTAGAATCATGCCAGTAGAGACGTCCCGTCACCAAACTTTCAACAGGGATGATCGCGAACCTCCCATTCCACATTCCGGGCCAACACTGATATTGTAATCCATATAATTACCATCCAGGACCCCCGACAAGCACTCTAAAAACCAAAAATGATTCCCATCCTGACCACCATGGGCAGTCAACACGGAAATCCAGCAACATCGTGACCCATTCCTAAAAATAAATGAAAATTTCTCAACATCCGTCTATGGAATGCCGTTCTGTCCGTAAAAAGACAGTTCTCTATTTATGATGACATTATTGAGAATCGATGTCTAGTGAACTATTGTAGCTGTCCTAATCTTGAACTGTAGGTAGTCGGCAGACAGCGATCACCTGGGTTCGGTCATTGATTTTGACCGACTGCCCTCGGCCTGGGTGAGTGTAACTCACACTTGCTGCACTTTTCCCAGGCATACTGCTTCCAAGTATGTTGTATGTTTTTTCAATGGTGGTGTTGGGTATATCCAACCAAAACTGCCTAAAACATTCAAAAATACAACCCACAGGCATTAAACACCTCCTTTGGATGCTTGTGTGGTATAAAACAAAACTAGTGTTAGACTCATCCCTGTGTATCGTCCACCAACCTTCCAGGGCAAATTATCTCAAAATAAGTCAATCTTAAAGGAGTTTGATACTTTCCTTATTGAGATTGCTCTTGTTCCGGCTATCTAAACGATACTGCAAGGGTGATTTCAAACGTGCATGTGACATCCCCGCTCAACCGGAGTCTATCTTTTTTTGGAGATTCTGGCTGCTATGGTTTTCATAAGCATTATATATGCCCTACCCATAAAGTGGTCACACTCTGGACCTGATCATATCTCGTCTTGAAGAGGGATTAGTTGCGGGGTGGGACCTCTTGCCTGGGGGCTAGGCTTGATCATCGTTTGATTAAATGTACGATTAGCAGCCAGAAATCACCACTCATGAGAACTTTGTGCACCATCAGAAATACAAAGAATATTGACAGGGACTCTTTCTCAAATGACATATCATCCATGATTGGCAGTCTTGACCTTCGGGAGGGACCTAGTTGAGAGGTGCTTGGTTAAATTTGAGGAGGGGAGTCTTTAATTAGTGTACTCGCTCCAATGACACTCTCAACAGCGTTCCCGAATTTATTAGGAAACACGATCACCTTGGTTTAATAAAGATATTGATGATGCCAGACGTGAACGTTGACGTTTAGAGAGAAAATGGGTTAAAAATAGAAATAGTTTCGATCTGGGGATGCTTACACTGTACAATCAGCAGTGACTGGTAAACTCACTCATCATGCTAAGGAGGTTATTACAGAGAACAATTAGAAAATGTAAACAACAAAACCATGGTTTGTATCTGAATAAGCTTCTGAACCCCAAAACTAAACAACTTCATATACTGTAATCAGCTACTGAATTCAAGTAGCTCATTGGCCAGGTTTTTCAGCGACAAGGTATAAAAAATCAGAGGGACCTTGATCATTATCCAGTCCAACTCGCATGAATGATCAAAGCGGGACAATACTTGTGAGACCGTTCCAATACATGAGTTTACTCCGTCACTGTGAAGAGGTCACCAACGCGGCACTTATGTCACACTCCATCAAATCATGTTCCTTAGACACCATTCCATTGGTGTTACTTAGAGGAGAAATGTTGCAACTCTGGCTGAGCATTAACACTGATCATTAACAAGCCTATCCGCACTGCCGTTGTTTTCCCCAGCTAAGCTCCGGGAAGCTGCCGTGGACACCCCATTATCAAAAAGCCTTCCCTAGACAAAGAGGTGCTCAAAAACTATCGCCCTGTGTAAAATATTTAGCTGCTTGTCTAAGTTCATGGAGGCAACTAGTGTGAGTGCCCAGATAAAGGATCCTCTTGTTCTCAAATGACTTAAAGAGAAGTTTCAGTCAGCATACAAAGAAAGAAACAGCACTGAAACGGCACTTCATGCGTGTCAAGACCGAGATCATCAATGCAATTCACAACCAGTAAGGATAGTTGCTATGTGCTGCTAGATCTTTCTGAGCTTTTGATATGTGATCATGCCTTCTTTTGGATAAGTTACGTGATACTTTCAAAATTCAAGGGAACTGCCTTACAGTTGGCATTCGGTTCTTTACCTGACAGACCGAGCTCTTTTCGTCTGCGCATTGGGGATGCAATTTCAAACAAGCATCATCTCCCGTTCGGTCTATCAGGGTTCTGTGGTCGGGCCTCTCTTTTTCATAATGTACACATACTGTATGGCATCAATCATCCGGAAGCCAATGAGCTTACACTGTATGATGATGATGTGCAGCTCATATTGACAGTTGATCTAGATTGATGGATGATGCCAAACATGCTGTCAAAGACTCTCTCTTTGTATTGATGAACTCAAGTGACGCTGGATGACCTGTAACAAAACGCAAATGAATGATGAAAGAAAGAATTGTTCATCGCATGTTCATCCTAATACACAAGTCGCCTCAAAGACATTACCATCGGGGTCGGGACGTGGATGTTCCCCAGTCATCGGCAAATTAGAAACCTTGGTGTTATGTTTGATCAGACAATGTCCATGACTGTCATGATTAAGTTTGTTAACTTCCACCTTCAGAATATTTACCGGATCCGCCGTTTTATTCAATTTGAGAGTTGTCATCATATCGTCCGTTCATGTTTTTATCTCGCATTGACTATGACAATTCACTACTGTATGGAATGTCGGTCAGGATGAGTTAAACTTTCAGATTTTGCAGAATAGAGCAGCCAGGCTGTGTTCAGATCTGATAGAAGGACACAGCAACACCATCCTAAAGAGCTCATTGTACATTGTGAGAGGTTGTCTTTAAGCCTTAGGCTTCTTACTTACAAGGGAATTTCCGGACAATTGCCATTACTTTCGGATACCTCTCTTGAGTCTCTTTGTAGATTCCTGGCAGGCCAGGATTGCGATCTCCAGATGACAAGACGCTCCTCACTGCTTTCCGCCAAAAAGGGTCAGGGGGTGACAGGCTTTCAGCAATGCGGCCTATAGCCTATGGAACTCTGTGCCTATCTCATGTTCGCCACTCCAAGTCCAATGTTACTTTTAAGAAACCTTAACATTTCATCTATTTCCTAGAGTTGATAGTGTGCTTAAATGTTTTTGTATTGCCTACATGGATATTTAAATTTGTCCAGCTGTTTTCTTTTTTATTTTATAGTTTCATGTTAAGTACTTATCTCATGGGTCATCTTTTACATACCGTGCTATTACTATGTTTTAGGATAAATAGTTAATTACTCTCTATTTTGCCTAAAGCGGTTTGACCTTGTTTTGAAGAAGGCGCTATATCAAAGCGTTTGTATTGTATGGTATTGTAAAAGAAACAATTTTGGTGTTCATATACTTTGAAATTGGCCAAAAATAAAACATTATTTAAAAGTTTACCAAAATTAACATAGTGGAACATGTTGAAATAAGGGGAAAAACATTTGTACAGGGGTAAAAGATTATAATGCGTTCGCAATTGATTTAAAAGATATACCAATATTGGGCTACTCCTAAGGCTTAAAAAGGTATAGTTTGCCCTATCTATGAGTTATAGTTTCACATAAAATAGCCACATAACTGTTCAAGGTCACCCTGATCGGGTAAATTATAAAATGGTCCGATTTTGATTCGGATGGTTGTAAAATTGTTAAATTTGTCCTGCTAGATAAGTAAAGATGTACATAGATTTTTTAACGTCCATATCGTCATGGAGTGCAAGAAAGTCGTAACTGCACATTTTGGTGAAATTGAGTTACTTTCTATATTATGAAAAAGTAGGTCATTACGCATACTGTGATTAGATGACAGTCTCAATTTATTGCAGAGTATTAAGATAAATAGGACAATTAAGGGTAGATACGACTGTGTTGCCCCACCCAAAATTGAAGTTCTGATACGGACTTTGTTGCAGGACACCGGGAAAAGATTTGTAGATACGACGTTTTATTTAAGTAAAACGATGGTTTTTAAAAGGTGTATACGTAAAAAAAATCTCTCAATGTTTTTATCAAAAGTGCATTTCATTTTTTACCAAATTATGACAATTTTGCACAAAAAACTTTAAAATGTAGTTACGACCTTTTTGCCACTCAATATTAGCTCAGTAATTCAATTACAAAAGAAAATGAATACGCATAATTTAAACATATTTTAACGGCTCAATTTATTGTAGAGTTATTATGCTAATTAGGCCTAATTCGGTGTAGATTGACTTTGTTGACTCAAATTGAATTCTGTTTAAGTCAAACAAAGTCGTAAACTGTAGAACGCTTGTTGGCACGACACAGGGAAATCATAATGTAGTACGCCATTTTGAATAGCCAATTACTTCTTAATTAGTAGACCTAAGTGGGAAAATAAAATATTTCTAAATATTATTTAAAAAAAACATTTTCATCGTGTATGTAAGAATTATTTTCATTCGAAAAGTCACAAAAGAATGAAAACAAAAATACGTCTCCTGTAATCTCGAAAATGAGATACGGGACTTTGTTGCACTTCACATGGACGATATATGAATTTACAGAGATATGGCTAGTGACCTCCCATAGACCCTGTAGCCCCCCCCCCCCCAGTTACATTTGCGTCCAATTAGCAACGAATGTCATAGGATGGTGCAACCAGTAATATTTCGGATCCTGTACATAGGGACGAACAATTTGACACCATTTTATATCGAACGGAAAAGCTTGAAAAGTACCCCATTGTTGACCATGAACTATTTTGACTCATAACTATTGAACTACACACTTGTAGTAGGGCAACACCTCCGCCAATATCCTAAATACCATGAAAAAACTCGTTCTCAAACAGCGAGTGAATAATTGTTTTTTCAATAGCACGCATTGATCATTTTCATATATTGACCCCTGCATAAACATTACCCCCTTAAAATATATTGTTCCACTTCTTTGCTTTTGGTAAACTTTTGATATGCTGTTGTTAAAGGTTTTATCAATAAAATTTCTGGAGAAACTGATTCGTTGCACTTAGGTTGGGTTAGGCATTGAATCGCCTGCTTGCATAAAAACGCTATTCAGCCTGTTGGTTAAGCAACACACACGTTCAGAGGAGCCATTACAATTAGATCATTAATGCCTCACGCATTAAACTTACAAATTCAATTCAGGCAGATGTACATCTTAGAATGATATTATTGTACCTAGTGTTAAACAGGGATTTAAGGGGAGGTCTAGTTTTCAATTAAAAAAAAACAAATTTGCGTCTAGAAATTGAGATTATAGCATGATAGAAAAAAAAAAAAAAAACACAAAAAAAAAAATGTGTAAATTTTCAGCTTTGATTTGCTTTTTGTTTGAGGGTAAATAAGACATTCCGTTCAAATTTTAGTGATTTAAGCAAGCAAGTGTCGCACGTTCGATACATTTTGTATACATTGTATGAAGAAAGTGTTCACCCTGATGATTTTAAGTAAATATAATTTGTAATTATTTTGATCACATTTACAAGCTTTTCAAAATTAATTTATTAAAATATTAAATTAATGATATATAATAAAAAGTTTCAAGCTTGATACCAAAATAAGTGCAACATTTTCTTATGTATTTACTTTATAATCACTAAACCAGTGAATGAGATCCATGGTTAAATCTTAAAGTGATTTGTTAATGATTTCGAGGTTAACGATAAAAGCAGTTGTTTCTTTATTTGATTATAATCACTGCAGATACCTAGTAAACTAAATAGATACCAACAGCAAAATATAGGTGAAGAGAGGAATGGCCAAAAAGTGCCTCAGAAATGGTGGAAACTGCAACTATCGTTACTACAGCTAATTTTGGTATTTTTTGAAAGTAGGGTCATGACTATCTCACAAACATAAAATTGCCACAAAATTCAGTGGGGGAAACGGTATGCAAATGACGTCATCCAAAATGGCGCCCAAAATGACTCGTTTTAGCATTTTCTTTAGGGTACTGCTTCATTCTGTAGCTTGCAAGACATTTTTGCCATAACTATGTAAAATCTACATTTCTAGTTCCATATTTATTTGTTTTTTTAGTTATTCTCGAGATATTTTAAAGACTCGAGAGCATTTCACATATGGCGGCTAATATAAAAATGTGTTTTTCATAGTTTAATTAGATAAATTGTGTTGAGAAAAAAATATCTTTTAAAAATTTCAGCATTAATACCTACTGGTAAAGAAAAACAAATATTTTATAAGGGTAGAATGTCTTATTTTTACATATTAGTGAAGGATTTATTTTCATACCTTATTTTATAGATTTTATACCCAATGTCCAACAAGATTATTACAGATTTTAAATAATATATAAAGCATGTTTTTTTTCCTTTGTCTCAAATTGTTGGATGATAGTGTTTTAGGGTATGGTAAATGCTAAAGAAGAGTAAAAATTAATACAACACCTGTAGCATTGTCAAAACACACATCACGCACGCTCGCAATGTACAAGCACAGATATCCAGAAAACATTTCGCACATATACGAAAACAAACACCGTCACACAAACATCACAACACAACATAACTGATTGGTAAACAAGGAATGCCTTTTGTTGGGGCCGAAGACAGGAAATTAAAGAGCGCATAAAGCCGTTAAAAGTGCACAATTACCCATACTATATGAAAAGTTAGGCTTTTTTGGCACATTCTATGCATTTTTAACTGTAAGGACGGGTACCTGTCCATAGTTTAAAGCTCGCCCCCCATATTGTTGTAAAAAAATCTGTGCATCTAGTACACCTTAAAGGTCCATGGCCCGATCGCTTAATAGCCTCGTCCCCGGGACCCCCAAATTTTACAACCGGAAGTGGTTCCAAATTTTGATATCAGAACAAGCTACTATTTTTCCCCTCATTTACCCTGTGAAATCTTAGGGCTAATAATGTTTAGTTTGGAAATTATTAGCGAAATATGCTTCCATTTTGTCGACCAATATTAATTTACACAGTACTCTATGGGGCTTACAAAAGCACGTTTTTGGTCTCACATCAAAACGGATGAATATCGGCGCAAAAATTTACAGATGGAGATTTGGGGTGACCTCCATTCTATCAAGATGAAAACTTCATTTACTAAAATCGGGCATCCTCCTTTAATGATTTCTCAGTACCTAAGTAAGCGCATTTCTCATAAAAAATCCCAGGGAAACGCTATTGGTGGTAGGTTTGAAACCATTGAATCCGCTTTCACATACAAGTCAAAACGGTTGAGGTAAAGAGGGCGTACGTGTGTACACATAAGATGGGTGCCTTCTCTCTTTTAATTTTAAAGGCGATCAAGACAATTTTGATACATTCCAAAATGTTAAATAAAAGGATCAAAAAAATGGTATTCTAGATTTAGTATATCAGTCAATACTCTTTATGTTTAAGACAAAATATTTAATTGGTTGATTAAATAAATTTCAAAGACAATACTTAGTAAAGCTTTCTTTTATTACACATTTGTAATAGTCTTTAATATAAGTAATCTTAAGTAAAAGCACCCAAGGGTCGTACAGATTTCATGTATACAATCCAGATTCAGATAATTCAGATTGAGGGCACTGGTGTGAGGTAAAAAAAAAGCCTGAGTATATTATGTGACTCCATTCTTAGTTTTGCGTATCTCCATCATGACTATTTTGCTACTTGTGGCACTGCTTAAAAACTGATCTTAAAATAACGGCGTTTTGACTGTTAGCCGGGACTCAAAACGTGCAAATAACTGTAAAAGGGACTCGGAAAACGTGCAAATGGACTGTAAAAAAACGTGATTTTAACTGTTGTGAGTCCCAAGCTGCCAGTCAACACGCTGTTATTTTAATGAACATTTTTAACAAGGAGTGCCTTTTGTTGCAGGAAGAAGGAAATTGAAAGAGCGCCTCAGGCCGTTAAAGTGCAAATAACCCTACGATATGAAAAATTTAGGATATTTTGGCACATTTATGCATTTGTAACTGTAAGGACGGGTAGACCTGTCATAGTTTAAAGCTCTGCAACCCATATGTTGTAAAAAAATCTGTGCATGAGTAACACTTAATTATTTCTCAGTACCTAAGTAAGCGCCTTTCTCATAAAATCCCAGGAAACGCTAATTGCCTGGTGTTTTTAACAATTGAAATCCGCTTTCCACATACAAACTTCCAAAAACGGTTGAGGTAAAGAGGGCGTACGTGTGTACACATAAGTGGTTGCCTAATCTCTCTTTTAATTTAAAGCGATTCAAAAATTTTGATACATTTCAAAATGTTAAAGCAAAAAAAAGGATCAAAAACCTATGGTATTCTAGTATTTTAGTATATCAGTCATACTCTTTATGTTTAGACGAAATATTTAATTGGTTGATTTACATATTCTAAAGACAAATACTTAGTAAAACTTTCTTTTATTACACATTGTCATAGTCTTTTAATTATAAGAAGATCTTTAGTAAAAGCACCCCAAGGTCGTACAGATTTCCTGTATACATCCAGAGTCAGATATCAGATTGAGGGCACTGTGTGTGAGCTAACTGAGGTATACTTATGTGACTCCATTTCTTAGTTTTTGGCTTGATTCTCATGACTAATTTTGCTACTTGTGTGCACTGTTAAAAAATATCCTTAAATAAGGCGTTTTGACCTGTTAGCCGGGACTCAAAACGTGCAAATAACTGTAAAGAAGGGACTCGAAACGTGCAAATGACTGTAAAAACACGTGATTTTAACTGTTGAGAGTCCCAGCGGCCCTCAACACGCTGTTATTTTAATGACATTTTTAACAAGGATCCTTTTGTTGCAGAAGAAGAAATGAAAGAGCGCATAAAACCATTAAAAGTGCACAATTAACCAATACGATATGAAATTTAGGATATTTTTGGGCACATTTTTCTGCATGTTTTAACTGTAAGGACGTGTACCCACCTGTCCATAGTTTAAAAAAGCTCTGCAACCATATGTGTAAAAAATCTGTGCATAGAGTCAACTTAATTATTTCTCATTCACCTAAGTACGCGCCTTTTCTCATAAAATACCAGGGAAACGCTATTGCTGGTAGTTTTTAACAATTGAAATCCGCTTTCAACATACAAGTTCCAAAAACGGTTGAGGTAAAGAGGGAGTACGTGTGTACACATAAGGGGTGCCTATCTCTCTTTTAATTTAAAGCGATTCAAGAAATTTTGATACATTTCAAAATGTTAAAGAAAAGGATCAAAACCATGGTATTCTAGTATTTTAGTATATCAGTCATACTCTTTATGTTTAAGACAGAAATATTTAATTGGTTGATTTACATAATTCAAAGACAATACTTAGTAAAACTTTCTTTTATTACACATTTGTCATAGTCTTTTATTATAAGAAATCTTTAAGTAAAAGCACCCCAAGGTCGTACAGATTTCCTGTATACAATCCAGATTCAGATAATTCAGATTGAGGGCACTGGTGTGAGGCTAACTGAGGTATACTTATGTGACTCCATTTCTTATGTTTTGCTTATTCCATCATGACTAATTTTGCTACTTGTGTGCACTGTTAAAAATAATCTTAAAATAACGGCGTTTTGACTGTTAGCCGGGACTCAAAACGTGCAAATAACTGTAAAAAGGGACTCGAAACGTGCAAATGACTGTAAAAAAAACGTGATTTTAACTGTTGTGAGTCCCAGCTGCCAGTCAACACGCTGTTATTTTAATGAACATTTTTAACAGTGTGTCTAATTTTAACAAAAGAAAGTCACAACAAGTATACCCTCGCCGCCTCGTTAACTTGGTCTTTTGGATGGAACTGACCAACTCATGTTCGCAGCTGCGGGTGCGAATCCCGAGCGGTCACGTATTGTGTCTTTACGCAACTGTTAGAGGAATGTTACAATGCTGATAGAAACTACGCTACGGTTACAAAATCTACAATTTTTAGCACTTGTTAGATGCACTTGAACACAAAACAAATGCTGCCCTGCATCATTTTATTTCTATATAGTACTCCCATACCACTAACCTATCCTTTAGTTAAGGTTTATCTTCAGATTTTGATTTGCCAGATTTCTTGTTTCTTCTTTTGCTATATAATTTATATCACAACGTACTAACTGATTTTTTCACTTTTCAAAAATCTCTGAGCAGCCCCCTGCCTTGTGTTAGTGGAAATTGCTCCGAGATCTAACAAGAAAAATAATGTTACCTCTTTCTTTTTGCAGCGATCGTCAGGTTGGTAGTCATTTTCGGAAAGGAATGTTAGGGATATAGATAGTATGAAAGCACTGAAAAGGGTTAAAAGGGACTCATAACATCTTACTGGGCCTTTACTTTCTATTATTAAACAGAGCGGATACATTTTGGCCTCGGTAATTTAACATAAAAAGGACCCTATTTGATTTGAAGAATAATTATGCCGTAGTTGGATGGGTACCTGCACCTGCTCTATAGCTAGGTTCACACATGTAGGGGAGGGTGGATGATGGCAACATCAAATTTCAGAAAAGGGATCAACCAAAGCTCGACTTTTTGCTGATATTTTTTTTAATATAGAGAAATTTGAGAGAAATTGACCAAAAAGTCATTTGGTGATGGGGTGCGCCAAAACAGTCCAAAAAAGGCCATTTTAGGAGTTAGGTCTATTTTACAAAACGGTTCGATTTTTTGCGAGGTCCCGCACCACATTTTTTCTTTTTTTTTTTTTTTTTTTTTTTAAATTGAATTTAAATACACAAAGAGTAAAACTCTTGTTAAACACTCCAAAATGAGGGTGGTTTTGTACTTTAAAGAGGAAAATTTCCACTTCAAAAGAGTGAAATCACTCCACAAAAAAGTGGATTTCCACTCGTTTTTGTGTTGTCCTAATTCGTTTAACTCCTCGAAAGGAGTTGTCCTTCTATAACTCATCAAAAACTCATGGAAATTCGCTCGTTTTGAGTGTTTTTACGTTATAGTAAAAATCACTCATCTTGGAGTGTTTGCAGCTTTACAAGCATTTCACTCTTTTTGAGAGTGAAATTTTCACTTGGCCTTGGCTATAGGGGCTATAGCCAGAAAGTGTTACTTAAGGATAATTTTTTAATTAAGTAGTTTTAAAAAGAGTCTGGGGGTCTGAAAGAAAGAATATCCACTGCAATAAGATTGCCCTATTAGCAGAATTAACGAACAAAATGTTGTAAATGGAGGTCGCCATGTTTGCAATTGGTGACGTTGCTCGGCGGCATTGGTGACGTTGTATGACTTGAGAAGACAATAGACTAAAACAGGTGTCTGTGGAATATCTAGAGTACTCCCGGAGTACTCCTGGTCATTAAATCCGAATTATATAGTGTGTCCATTAGAAAATCACTATCGATCGCTTAAAAAACAAAAAAATGAGGACGAATCTGTAATAGGAATAATGAAAGGTTTGGTTGTTGCATTCATTGGCTACTTCTTTCAAGACAACTATGTACTACATACCATCGTGATTTCTATTTTTCAAGGGGACTGATCAAAATGCTGCAATCATACGGAAGATGTTATAAACGTTTTACTCTGTTATCAATAATATAGTGTCATTTTTATGATTGAAAGACATTCATTTTAAACAAAAATCTATTTATAATATTTTGAAGCAAGATTATATTAGCATGGTATTTACTTTAAACCCTCGTCGCCGGGTGGGGGGGAGGTTATTATTTACCACTGTACAAAAAACACCATGCTTATTGATAACAGTGGATAGATATGGTCCTCTTCTTTCCATTGACACCAAAATAACTACTAACATTACTAGTGTGGCATCACGATGACGTCACAAAGCTATATTGGCATTTCCACAGCAGAAAATAGGCGAAAATACGATATTGCGCTAAAA
>JAMKCH010025081.1:0-19358 GCA_023653785.1 Ophioderma brevispina | reverse complement strand
ATATTGCACTCAATTTATAATTTGACCCATTTTTATTTATCGGGATTACCTATAGTATCACTTGGTTATGATCACAGGTACATTTCTAATTGTTTCATTGACACAATTTATATTTGAAGGTAATATTTAGAAATTTGTGTCAAGTAGTTTTTGAAGATATTCACGTTTTTGGCTGCCATATTGATTGACGTCATGTTACAACTTTAAAAGTATCAGAAATACACTTGTGTCTAACAATGTAATCCAAGTACTTCATGTTTATTTTAATGTTAAAATTTAGCATCTCCTCAAATTCCCATAGGGCTGTCTACGCCGACGCCACAAAAATCAGACGGCCATTTTGAGGTGGGAATGATTCCCATAGCCGCCGCTTAAACTTTCAACAAAATGCGTCATTTTTACCTGAAGTGGTAGCAGGAGATGAATGGTAGCCGCTAGTTAGGAAATTACATGCGCACTTTGGAATGCCTATTCTTTTCACTTGCATGCTAGAACAATCCAAAGACAGCTGTTTGTCACCCCATAAAAATTGCCTTATTTTTATATCGATCTTACGCAGTGGCGACAGTTTGACAACATAGGCCCAAGTAGGGTCATGCAAGAGCTATTATCTCTGCAAAAATCAGACAAATCCATTGCGGGAATCTTGCCATATAGGCCTATACAAAGTAGCGTGTTCAAAGGTGCCATGGTTTGTAGAATACATTAGGGGAATGAGTTTTAAAAAACAACGAGGGCTTCAAAGATCGAGGAAGGTGCAGTGCAGGATTGGTCTTTTTGAGGATAGCAAGTGATAGACGTGTGTTGAAAGAAAGGGGAATATATTCTGATATTTTCAAAAAAGACCATGATATATTGGTGATATTTTGATAGTGCATGGTGTTTTGCCCCCGGGCTTTGCCATTTTGATAGATAGTCACAGTTGAAGAGAATATTTGAGATGATATAGCTGCTATATCTGCTATTTTGATAGATGATAGAGTCTATCTATTAGTCAGGTGGAAGTTTGTGCACACAGCCTGAAGGATGGAAATGGAGTACAGACTTTTTATATCGACAGTTTTTAGTTTATTAGGACCTAAGCCAATAATTTTTGAAGGGTGTGCAAAATTTGATGCAGTGGCATTCAAATATGCGCTCGGAATCATTAAAATGATCTTAACTCCTCCAGTATACATATTTATGATATGCAGAATTAATCCTAAACACATAAAACATGTTCTGCAGGTGTACAAAATCTGTTACCATTGAACACAATCTGCAAGTGTTATTTTAACACCTCTAGAATGCATTTCGAACGCATCCAGACATGTCAAGTGTTCTCCACATTTCGCAGTGTAGAGGCTTGTACCTATAGTGTCTATGTTTTATGCTTTACACTTATGAGATATGTATTTGGTCACTAGAAACCCTTATTTGGCATTTCTCTGTAATCGACATTTTTTATATTCAAGATGGCAGCCAATATAACAGGCTTTAAAGATACTTAAAACCTATATTATATATCTATATTATATGTAGTTACATCAACTAATTATTATAAAGGTGTAAATAAAGGTATGGGATAAGTATTTGACAATTTCACATCCTTATCTGGCATTTTTGTTTCGTTAACCTGCAAAAATTTTAAGATGGGGGCCAACATGCCTTTTTAGCTTCTTTAAAACCTATAAATTCCGATACATCTGTATTGTATTTAGTTATAGCATCCAAAATGATTATAGGTTTAAATTTAAGTATGAGATCTATGTCTTTGAACATCACAAACTCGTATTTGGTATTTTTGTTTTGACAACATGCTTAAAATTCAAAATGGCGGCCAATATATTATGAATATGACAATTTGTATGTTTTAAAGATCTTGAAAGGCAGTCATATTGACTGCCATCTTGATTGGTAAGCATGTTAACACACTTCGAATGCCAGATATGAGTTCCTACTGGGTATAGACCTTAGAATTATGCCTCTATCACAAATACTTGATGAGTTTTGGTCAATTGGATGATTTCGGGGCATATTGGATTTCGGGGTGGCCATATTGGATTTGATGGTAATGTTGTGATCAAATCACATCAAAAAACTTTTCCAGTAGATTCCTCGGGTTTTAAACCTGGATATAGGTCCTCAAATTATGGCCATTTGAATGAATTTGAGAGTGGTAGCGGCCATATTGGATTTCTAGAAAATGCACTGCACGAAATTTTGCACACCCTCTTATTATTTGCTTAGGTCCTCATTAACTAAAATCGATTGATAGACAAAGTCTGTACTCCATTTCCACCCTGCACCCACAATTCCTTCTGACTATATCTGATAGTGTGATAGTCACGGTTGAAGGGAATGTTTGAGATGATACATATAGCTGCTATATATGCTATTTTGATAGAGGATATTTTATAAATCATTGGAGGTTTTTTTTAAAATGAGATATCACTCTTTATTTGATTTGGTTTAATGACAACCCATCATTACCCATAGTAAACTTTGAAGTTAAAACGAGGCATCACCGCTATTATACTGTTTACTATTTGAAGGGTGTGTGTGCTCGCATGCGCGCGCGTGTAACTTTAATTAGTTTTTAACTGTCAATTTTTTTTCAAAACAGTCGGCTGAGAAAAGACATACATGCACAAATATGAGGAAAAGAGATGTTTGTTCAGTAAACTTTTTATACAGTATTGGATTTGAAGACTTAAGTATTTCTTTATATCAATATTTCTAAAGTTTTTTTTCTTATTTTAGGAGCTCTAATGTCTATCCATCACTGATCTTTCAACGCTGTATAATATTAGATCGCAAATTTAGAGTAAAATACTGTATAAAGATTTAGAAAATTACAGTATTTGGCTGTAATTTATAAATACAACATGTGACAGACTCCTGAATATATTATTTTCTGTATTAATTAATCATGTTAAATTTAATCATAAATTATGAGTGAGGTGAACTGGAAAATATGAAACTTGCAATGTGTTGTGCAATAAGCATGACTTATCTGATTGACCTAGTTCTAAATGGACTAGATTGTGAGCACTTCCTGAAGAACATGTCAGAATATGTTCGCAGTTAGAGAGGACAATAGGCGCACAGTGTCATATCTTCTCCGTTCTAAGAACTGGATAGAAGTTCTTTGTTTACCTATTGGAAGCAAGATTGCACACCTGTTGATGAACAATAGACTTTGTTTAATTGCTATGTCAAAACACTTCGAGCACAGGACGTGGACTTCCTTTAAACATGTTTCAGCGAACTGAGAAGATTGTGAAATTTCGACTTGTCTTCGCTTGTTTTGTGTTGCATCATGGGAAATTTGCTGTGGACAAATTCTCTTTGCCAGTTGACAAGAGATTTCATCGAGTATAGACCTCTCAAACAGAAGGTGGAGAACCTGCATAACATTTTATAAAATGTTATGTCATTTTATATAATTCTAGAAAGTTGCTAGAATTGTCAGAGCTGCACAAAATTTGGTGCCTTAGGAAAAACAAAGGTTAACATTAGAATATCAGCAGGATTGTGTCTCTTACCAGTGACATTCACCTTTAATGTACTGAGTACCTGTGGACTATTGTTACGCCAAGCTGCAGTTATACTTCCAGTAGCTCTTCAAGTCTACAAGTTAACAAATTAATCGGCCGGTCTAGACCAAAAGGACTTTTGCGATAACGCGAAACTAGTTGAACTGTCCAGCAAGAATTGTGTCGCCAAGATTTTTATGTGGACCTGATTCTACAAGAGACTGGTGCGCACCCAACAAGAACTGAACCATTGTATAATTGAGGAGATATGTTGTGTGTTTAAGTTGATTTTTAAGTAGGTAAGAAATATAGATAATAATTTTGTGCATTGTTAATTGTGTATATTGTGTGATTTAATTTATGTATTAAAATCATTTTGAATTTACATCTTGTTTAAGTCAATCTTTTTACAAATAGTCATTGTGAATTTTGTTTTATGAACCACGGGAGGTTACTTTCTGACCTTGAGTACGTCTCGTATCAAACAAAATATTGTAAATTTCATGTCCAATTTACGATTAAGTACTAAAATTTGCAAGAAAAAATACTGTAAATTTTAGAGGAAAATCCTGGCAGCAATTCTGCCAACAAAATTCCATATAGATCTTTTACAGGTGTCCATTTAAATTCACTGCATAATTCACAGTTTGTTTTTAAGCGTTTTACTTTTAATGTTTATGGTAATTTGTTTTCAGAATTACTGCCAGTAAAATACTATAAAATTTACAATATTTTTCACAGTGTACGCTCCCTAGGAATGCATCGAGGGAGGTAGATTAAATGAAAACGCATTGGGAGGAAATCGGTTGCACATCAAGCAAACTCAAATGAACAGAAATTAAAAGGAAAATATATTATGATTGTTCGTTCAAATTCGTTTGAATTACCAATATACTAAATTGAGTGCAAATTCGGGAAATCGCACGCCGTATTTTAACGATATAACATACACCTTTAAGGAAATTTAATTACCAAATGCTAATGGAAAATGGGATTGCGAACGTTCATCCGCAAAAGTGAATAAGTATTTTGCAAATCATTATGCACATGGCGCGAAATCGCTTGGGATAACCTATAATAATCTTTTAAAACGAGGCATCACCCTATCTTTCTAGTGCATTGTTTTAACTACTAAGTTTACTATTTGAGGGAAGGAACACCATCTCTAAAAAACGAAACACTATTTGATTTGGTTTCCCTTTCCTGAAATAGTAAACTTTGTAGTTAAAACGAGGCAACTTCATCGATCTCCCACAAATAGTAAACTTTCTAGTGCCTCATTTTAACTACGAAGTTTACTATTTGAGAGAGGCAACACTGTTTGATTTTGTTTCTCCCACCCCCGAAATAGTCAACTTTACAGTTAAGCCACAATCTTGGAAAAAAATGTTGGAACACTTGTGGTAGGTTTGAAAAAAATTCCCCCTTCTCCCCCGAAACAATGTTGTTCATGGTCATGTCGTCAGCAGCCTTGGCACACACCCCAACATTGAGATGATGGGGGGTGGGGAAGGGAAGGGTCGAATGGAAGGTTCAGGCTTGCAATTGAACTGTGACTTTCGGGTTAGGCACCTACGATATGATCACGGCAAGCATTTAATACAATCGTGTTAGGTGTTCCAACTAATTTTTTCCAAGATTGTAGTCACCCCCCAACAAATAGTGAACATTTTTTAGAAAAAAAAGCTTTTAATTCCCCTCCGTCAACTACCCTGAAATAGTAAATGTTGCATATAACCGAGGCACTCCCACCCACAAATGGTAAACATTTAAGATAAAGCAAAGTTTTTAATTCTCCTCCCTCAACTACTATTATAGTACTATGCGATGCGGTGTCCCCTCCCTCAGTAACGGTCACCAAAAACATCTTCCCAGGCTGACAAATGATTAACTTATATGAAATCAACATTAATTAGTCTAAGATTGTATTTATACCGATTATCGGTCGCGTAGCAACAGTATATTACTTTTACTCGGGCCATTTTGGGGCCGTTTTTGTTCGCGGATCTCCGTAAATGTACATGTGTAGGGCAATTTCGGCCGGTGAAAATGGTACGTACAAATTACTGTCATGCTGGTGTTTGACCCCCTAGAAATTTGCGGTGTAGTTTTTTAGTTTCAAGTTTTTTGGTGTAAAAAACGGTGTATTTTGTAATTTTTTTTTTTAATTTTTTTAATTTAAATGCAAAGTTAGGGTTTGTTTATTGGATTTGAAGAATGTACGAGATCAGCTATCACTGTTTTAAAGATGTAACGGAAAACTCCGCTTTGTAGGAGCGGATTTTTTTTTCAAAATCGCGTATATTTGTAGTGAAAATAAATGTTGCTGCCAAAAAAGGAAATTAGTAACGGTTGATTTTCCCCGATTCCCCCGGGCGATTTGTAACGTAGGGTAAGTGGGTAAGTAGGCCTACATGTACACCGGTGGTAATAGCGGGGGGTTACCTGGAAGAGCTTTTTGACGAAATTAACCAATGATATCATTGTTGCAGCGCCCGAAGGACGAACCTCAGTCTATAATTTTGTGTGGCATTTCCCCCAATGATTATCGTGTTTTTTAGCCGAAATATTTTTGTAGACGATAGATACTGTATCTCGCAATACTTCTTTCTCTAAAGATCGGTAGAAGTTAAACGTGTTTACATTGAAAATACCCAGAATGCGTTGCGGTAACACTATTGGAAAACGTTACACAGCTAATGGCGCCTGTAAGGTTTGGATTACTTCAAAATCGGCTCTGTCAATTCTTTAACAATATGACCGTTGGTCGAGGGTTCGAATTAACTTTCGGCTGATTTTTTTGGGGGGGGTTATTTCTTTCGTGGAATTTTATTTTTAGAAATGTTAGTGTTTGGGTGTAACTACTAACAGATGTTTTTTTCGCATATAACCATCACAAAAGTCAGGCATATAGGCCTAAAGGCATTACAAAAGAAATAAATAAATGAATAAATAACAAATGGAATGAAAAAAATAAAAATGAAAAATAATAACAGATGAGAAAATAATTTGACAAATTAACAAAACAATAAAAAAAATAAAAAACGTGTACACTAGTCTTAGAATATCATTAAAATAAATCGTTGAAATAAAAAATAAACAGAACAGCTTATTATATAGCGCCTTGGCCCCAAAAAAAAAAAATATGGATAGAAATATAAAATGAATAAAATGGAACCAAATAAATTTTAAAAAATCAGTACCAAAATAAAAATCATGAAGAAAAGACAAAATAAAAATCAAGCCAAACTGGCAAGCAAAAATAAAAAATAAACGGAGGATAATAAAACATTTCAAAAATTAAAAATCAAAGCGTATTACACAAAAATAATCATTATAAATCGTTAAAATGAAAATAAACTAATTAACACTAAACAAAATAAAAAGATGGACTTAAGTTAAATAAAACCAAAGTAATAAACACAAAATTACAAAATTAACCAAAAATTTGAAAATGTGAAAATTTTCAATACAAATAATATCTAAAAAATCGAAATGAAAAATAGAATAGACAATAAAATCAAACACTAAAAATATTAATAAATCGTACAAGAAAACAATCTTGACATAAACAAATTAAAAATATAGGTAAAAATAAAAACGAAATAAGAAATGAAAACATAGACAAGTACATAATTAAAAAAACAAAAGAACTCACTGGAATAAAAATATAACATTATAAATTAAAAATCAAAAAAACAAAGACTAGAACAAACCAAAACGAAAGGAATTTCGCAAAGAAATTGCATTATTGTAAAACCATGACGTACATATTCCACAGCAATTGTCAAGAAAAATTACAGCTTCAATTCTGGACATCCATTCACCTTACAACCTTGCATGTGTGTACGGTATATTATTCAGACCAAAATAGGGCCACCACCAACAGCTACAACAGCACCACTGTAGACTTCTCGTACCAGCCACAGATTTTTCCACGTGGTCATATGCATCTGGAACACCCCAACCAGCTTTACTGGTTCAGCTCAGCAATGGAGATTTTCCGGAGTCGCCTGAGCCACTCACACTCCGTAAGCGAACCCAGGACCTTCTTTTTACTTGCACCAGTCTTTTGTTACTGCAATTTTGTGATATGTGTCCTGATGACAAACACATTTTTCAATGAGTTCAAACAATACTCTACACTGAGTGATGTAATGATTAGAAGATAGATAAGATAGATGCGTCCAACTTTTTCAGTCAAACAGCAACCTAAAAAATGCCAAGTCGCGGAACAGCAGCCACGGAAATACAATTATCTTTGACATAATTCAAAACAATCTAAACTGTGCAGGAAAACGCTGCTTCAAATTCAACATCAAATTCTAGCCATCTCCGGTTAACAAAGGGCTCAGAGCGACCGATAAGATTCTGAACAGAAACATCACAACCACCGGAAAACATGAACCCACTGACAACCCACCATTTACCAGCCTCCCCCCCCACCCAAACAGTCCCCAACTAGCAGCAAAACCTGAAACCTGGAAAGCTGAGAACCGCGAAATTCTAGTTGAACATGAGTCCTGGAGGTTGTTCACCGATTTGCAAAAAAGGCCACGTTATATTTAAAGGGGCATTTCGTGATTCCAGCACCTTTGTTTATTCATTGTCTCTAGATATACTTGAGAAAGCTTATTCACAATTTTAGTGATCCCGACTTTGCGGTTTTGGTAATAAGCAAATGCTAGTTTCCCACGATCCCATAGCCACTGTGCTATAATTCTGTCAGTTTACGGACCGACACTACAAAATTGCGAATTTCGTACAGACACGACAGAATTTGCAGAGCGATTTGCACAATGGATTACTAAGTTAACGTTCAGCTGAATGGCAAATCTCAACTTTTTTTAGTTAAGTCGGGGGACGAGGCTGTGGATCGCGAAATGCCCTTTAAGTACTTTTTGAAGAGATACTGAAGAGATATTATAATATCATTATAGAGAGAGGTCGCAATGTCACGGATACGGTTATGGATATGATATAGCCGTAACCGTTCACGGGGCTGCGCAAATAAATCTTAGTTTCGCATGTGTGCGCCATGATTACTCGCTGCTTTTCCGGGGGTGTCACTCTCAAAGGGTTTGTTTTTACTAAGAGGGTTAGGGATGTCATTTTTATGTGATTTAGGCGTCTAATTATAAATCTTCGGGAATGAGAAATTTAAATAAACAATTTTTTTGAAATATATAAGATATGCTTAAAATGCTTTTCCGAGGGTGCCACTCCGGGAAGGGAGTACTTTAATGAAAGGGTTATGAATATCCAATTAACATAATGTTATGATCAAATTATACATTTTTATACATCAGTAATTAAACTGAACTATTTTTAAGTCCCCAAAAATGTCCAAAATGCTGTTCCGGGGGTACCCACAGTGCTTTTCCAGAGGGGACGGGGTGATTTACTAAAAAGGGTTATGGATGTCCTATTTACCTGATTTTAAGTGTCTAAATATACATGTTCGGCTATGAGAAATTCAAATAACCATTTCTTTCACCCCCGGAAAAGCATTTTGAGCATATTTTAGTAGTTTAAATTAACTTTTCATAGTCGGAAATGTATAATTAGACAATCTATATCACGTAAAGACATTCCTACCCTTTAAGTACCACACCCCCTTTTTTTTGAGCACCCCCGGAACAGCACTTTGGGCATTTTGGGGGACATTAAAAATAGTTTATTTAATATGTAAGAAATCGTGTAATTGGACTATAAAAAAATTACTGTTAATTGGACATACACATCCTTTCAGAAAATGCCCTGTACCGGAGTTGCACCCCCGGAAGAGCATTTTAAGCATATTTTGGAATTAAACATAGTTTAGTGGAATTTCATATTCCGGAAAATGTAGAGTTAGACACCTAAATCACGTAAATATGGCATTCCTAACACTTTTAGTAAAAACACCCCCTTTTGGAGTGGAACCCCGGGAAAAGAACTTTAGACGCATTTTTTTAATTATCTGCGTTCACCATCGTGTTCAGCGGAAAAAATCACTCTGGAATCAAATTTCAAAATAGAGTGGGCAACATTTCCCATCTTGAGCGTGGTTCAGAATGATAACCGTTTTTCACTTACGTGTATCTCAGCCAGTATCCGTCACTTGTATCAAATCATGCGTGTTACGGATACACGTCACCTGGAACGCAAAAAGTGATGACGTATACGTGCTCATATCCGTATCCGTGACCGTGACCTTGCGAAACCTCTCTACTATTTTATTGTTCCAACCACTTATCCCTTGTTGCTTTCAATTTCAAGTGGTCTTGCAAATTATAGGGACTTTTGTTCACTTTATATGTGTGTGTGTGTTTTTTTTTAATCAATATGTTTATATTTTGTATGCAGTTTATTTTCTCTTGTGTATTATTGTGAACGCACCGTCATAAATTTTGGCGTGTGCCGCTGTTGTAAAAGCGTACATTCATATAAATTAGGTATACCCATGAATAGAGTTTCACTTTGAGTAGGGGTAGTGACCACGCATAACCCTGGTCAGCAATGTGCTCAATTTAGGATATGTGGCAGAGATGGTTTTTTTTTTAGATTATCCGTTAACATTGATGAATTTGTAGGGCGTTGGTAGGATAAATTCTAAATTCTTTCCATTACATTTTCAGCGATGTTAGATAACAGTTCCTTCTTACCTTACAATAAATAACCAATAGTCGTCATATTCATAGTTAACTTATGGCACCTGGTTGGGGGGGGGGGTGGTAACTCTACTATAAATAGGCCGGTGGTTCAGATCATATGAAAATCCAATTTGTTACTTAAGGTAAGTCAAGGAGGGAGGTGACTCAGGTGAGGCTGTGCCCCTTTTTAAGTAGCAAGTTTTGACATTAAAGGTGCACACGTACTATAAACAGGCTTGCATTTCAGATGATATTAAAAAATTAAGTGGGGGAGAGACAATGCTATGCCCCTTTAAAGTACCACATTTTGATATTAAAGGTGCACACATACTGTAAACAGGCAAGTGGTTACAAAAATCCAAACATTTTAAGGCAAGTCAGGAGGGGGAAACGAGGCTATCTATGCCTCTTTAAATGAGCAACATTTGATATTAGAGGTGCTTGTTCCGAACTTCCAACAGTGGCTGATCTACTTGTGTACCTAAAATGACCTGTTTAGGAACCTGAAAACTGGTCATTTTAGGTACACGTGTACCTATTATGCTCAAAATAGGTACTGTACCTAAAATTGACCTGTTTTGGAACCCGAAAACAGGTCACTTTAGGTACATGTGTACCTATTATGCTAACCCACAAATAGGTACTGTACCTAAAAGGACCGTTTGGAATGAAAACATACACTTGTACCTATAGTATGCTCAAAATCTGTACTGTACCTAATATGAACCTGTTTTTTGGAACCCAAAACAGGTCAATTAAGGTATATTAGATCAGATTCATTTTAGGTACAGTACCTAAATGTACCTATTTTTGCCAGTACCCCTCCCACAAATACTAAACATCACCCCTGATGTTTGCAGATAAAAATTTGATAGACTATCATACACTATCAGTTGTGAATGATAGACTATCAGTCTATCAATTTATTAGACATATCACCCTTGTTTATACTCTGTGACACTATCAAACTATCTGATAGACTATCAAACTATCTGATAGACTATCAAACTCCCTTGTTTATACTCTGTGACATCAAACTAGACTATTAAGATACACTCTATCAAATTTGATAGACTATCAAAATATCAGATACACTATCATTTGTGACGATAGACTATCATTTGATAGACTATCACTATCAAATAGACTATCAAATGATATATCAATGATGGATGATAGTTCTGCATGCTATTTAAAAAAAGAGACCCAATTTGATAGACTATCAAAATATCAGATAGGCTATCATGATATATCAACGGGGAGACTATCATGATATTTTGAATGATATATCAATGATAGATGATAGTTTGAATGATATTTAATAAAAAGGACCAATCCTGCACCTTAGTGCAAAGATCACGAGTTCACTTTTTGAAATGCTGAGTTTCCCTTTACTCTCAGCAATTTTATACTCGCTGTTCCTCTCAATTCATTTTTACTAAGTTTCAAAACAGCAATAAAATTGGGTTTGTTTTTCTGAAATTTACAACACCTGTGAATATACAAACGTTAAACAAAGGAAAGGAAATGAAATGCAGCTATTCATGCATTAATGCCGAAGTTGTTCAACAGGGTCAAATTCGAACCGTTATTTGCACTGACTTTTTGCACAAAACAAACGAGATGAAATCCAAGGTTCCACACTAAATTGAATCTGGGTCATTCCATGCCAAACACCAAGGTGTGGAACCCACCCTCTCAGATTTTGTTGAATTGCAGTCAAAGGTACATTTTATGGGGCTACAGAAGAGGTCAAAAGGAAAAATTCAAATTCCATTCCGATTTGAAGTTATGGGCTCTCAAAGTTTTACAACTCGGACTATAAAATTGTGACTGTATTAATGCTATTTATATAATCAGTAGTTGCCACTTGTTGCATCAATAACAAAGTAGAATTTCTTATGGGACCAAACAGAGGGCGCTTATTTTAACGCGTACACCTGATACGAAGTTCTAGCATTGAAAAAATATTAGCATACACTATAACAGTATGATATAAGTTTTGTTTTGTATTTTTGATATCTTCAGTGAAAAACAGATGAAGCAAAGTTTGGCCCATTTTGGTTTAAAAGTTGCAGAATTTAGAAACCTTTACCAGAAAAAGTGCAAAATTTGACTAAGTACTCAGAACATTATTGAACTTGGTCACCCAACATGTCATATAGGAATTGTGTGGGACATGTTGATGGTATTATATACTGATCACATCTCTAAATTCTAACGTGGTCTGTAGTGATGAAAAAAAATCCCAAAAATACTTTTATAGTGAAAGGTTTCTGAATTCAGCAACTTTTAAACCAAACGGAGCTTAATTTTGCTTGATATGTAATCCACATTTTTTCACTGAAGACATCAAAAATACAAAACAAAACTTCCATCACAGTGATTGTTATAGTGTGCCAATATTTTTCAATGCTATCAGGTGTACGCGTCAAAATAAGCACCTCTACGTGTGTCCCAAAGGACCCTTACTACTTCTCATATAAGGGCTACCATACACTGCCATAGGAAGTCGATGTCAATGAAATTCCCAGTGAGTGTGGATGGAGCAAAGTTTTTTAACCTCATTTTCTCTGAAAAGATGTGGATGGTTGAAAGCCTGCAATAATTACTCGCATATCCATGTTCTATAATGCAAGGAGAACACATGCAAGGTAATTTTAGCAGGATAGGAGTGCATTTTGTGGTTTAAATCTTCATGAAAAATTTCAATTTCGTGTACACTCAGTTGCATTGGCAGAGTGTGCGACTCTTATTAGACACTGTTAGAAGAGTCACTGTTGGGACTACTCTACGTGTGGTCCCATGTTAGTCCATTTTCCCATGGCAAGCTATTGAGGGCCTTTTGTACTAGGGGGATGAAAAGGATAATTCTACTTGCTTGTTATTGATGCAACAAGTGGAAACTACTGATTATATAAAATAGCATTAATAAAGTTTTTGTAATACTGATCACAAGTATAGTCCGGGTCGTAAAACTTTGAGAGCCCATAACGGAATGGAATTTGAATTTTTCCTTTTGACCTCCTCTGTAGCCCCATAAAATGTACCTTGACTGCAATTTCAACAAAATCTGAGAGGGTGGGTTCCACAACTTAGTGTTTTAGGCATGGAATGACCCATCTACGGTATTATATTAAGTGGGCAGTTCAATTCTTTTGTTCGCAATTAAAACCCGACAGGAACCTAATCGCCGATACGGAAAGAGGGGGGATCGGAACGAATTTTGGAGGAAAGGGGGAAGGCGAAATATGGGTTCAAAGGCCGACTCAGATTTCCCGAGGGTGCCATATATTTCAAACAAATCGTGTTTGTATTAACAGAACTTGTCCACCGTGTGAAAAGCTAAGCTCAAATCGAAGTCTTTATAGAAAATCACAACTTTGTTATAAAAATCCGGATCCGGAATTTTTGTTATAGGGCCCTTGCACGGAAAGTAAATTATATTGAATGGACTTTGTTTGCCCTCCAGATCCAAGGATGCGAAGAATACAATGCATGCACATGGTTTCACCTGAACATTCAGCTATTTCTACAGGTGATTCCTTTGTATTCTCTGCATGCTTGGGTTGTTCTGGAGGCAGGTCGGGCCAAGATAACCTATTGACCTGCCGTGCAGGTGCCCTGAAACAGTGGCCAACGCAATAATACTATACAAATCTTTACTGCATCAAAACGAAATATCCAATTCATCTCAAACTTTGGAATTGTGCATTTGGGGTTACGTTTTATATTTATCATGATTGCAGATGATTGAGCCATGTGATAGTTTTTATGATATAATCATAATAATTCTAGTCATTTAATTGGTTTATTTGTGCCACGTGACTATTCAATAGAGTTACCATCATCTCAAAGGTCTACAAAATTAACTATTAACGCGTTGATAGTTTTACTATCACATGCCTCTATTTCCACCCGCACGATTGTGTAATACCATGCCATGCGTGTACAGTATGAGCGACAAACGAAGTCGGAGGAAGAGGATGTTAGCACGTAATTTCGTACTTTCATCTCCCGTTCGCTATGACTGTACAACGCCATAGCAATGTATGGAACTGTGCAAATCCGAACCAGTGACTACGATGATGAAAAAGTTTTCCTTGCAGACGAGAACATGGCGTCCACTGAAGCGACTCCTCGATTTGCGCTAGTAAAAGAATCAGATCTAGTGGATTTAATTGACGAGGCCGATTAAAAAAACACAAAGCGTCAAATAAACTACGCTGTCAAGATTTTGTCAGACTATGCTGTAGCCACGGGGAGCAGCCTGACTTATTTGAGGCTGCTTTTGAACTTATTACTGTTGGAGAAAGATTGATGTCGGCGTTACATGTTGAAATTTTATAATCGGATTTTGAATGTAAACTGGATATCTTGCACGTTTGATTCTTTGAACCTACTTGAATGCCTGGAAAATATCACCTCGTAAATTATGGTCTACAAATGGTAAGTACGCTTTTGCTTTCTTTGAAAAATCATGGAACTTGTCACTTTTCATAGGCCTAGCCTAGCTAGGCCTAGCTCGACACGTCGTAGCCCGGGCGAAGCCCGGGCTACGACACGACCACCCAAATATGGAGTGTCTATCGAGCACCTTGGACTAAGCAGGGCCCCAATAGCCTAGCCTTTTAGATCCAGGCTAGGCTAGATATGCTATATAATTATCAACATGACCCAAATCTATTGTATTAGTATATAAAAACAAATATTAAATGCCTTGTATTCGTGTGATGGTAAAAATATGATCACAACGTGAAATGAAAGATGGATGTTCCATTTCACTCGCCTGCGGCTCGTGAAATGGAACAATCCATCTTTCACCTTGTGATCATATTTTTACCATCACACTCATAGTCAGTTAATATTGTTACTACTATCACATGGCTGAAAATAAAACGGATATTCATGATATAAACAAAATATTGACTGCCTATATTAGTCCCCAGAGAGTTTGAAGTGGCAGCGCTCTCTGCAGTGAATGCCGTTTCAAATGTTTGAATTGCGCGCCCCCGCCGCCCTGATGTGGCATGCATTGATGTAAATTACGGGTGACTGAACTCCAATACCTAATGGTTCCGCGTGACTTACCTCAAAAAAGCAATTAACAAACTCGCCATACAATGGCGGCGTTCCACTGGCGATGGTGCACCTCGGGTCACGCTGGTAAACTTTTAAATTTAAATATGTCCAGGTATATCGCAAGAATTTCATCGGACTTAGGCAATATTCGGTAAATGTTTTTCCTTCTTAACCATGTAAAAATTTTAAAGATTCAGATCGGCAATGGTGGAAAAATCTTTGGACATCGGGTCGACCTCTGAGCCTTATACTAAACTTCAGTGAACTTAGGAAATTAAGCATGGAAATCATGGAAATCACATACTTCCTGTTTTACAAAAATATATTAAAATATAACGGGATTATCAGGAAAGTTAAACCATTTCTTCCTCTTGATTCACTGACTACCTTGTATAATACGATTGTCTTTTTCCTTACATCAACTCTTGTGCTGCAATTATTTGGGCCGATAAAAATAATTCTCATCTTCAGTCTGTTTTAAAGCAAAAACAGATTATTCGTTCATGTACAAATTCCATTTGGCTCGCTCACACCGATTCACTCTTTTCCTCCATGAACACGCTTAAAATTCACGACATTTATACTTTCCAGACCGCGCAGTTCATGTATAAATACCATTATGACCAACTTCCTCCAAACATTCTTAGATGATCATTTTTTCTTGACCAGACAAGACATCCACCCATATGACACTCGATCATCTAAGGACCTTTATGTAAGACTGACTAATACCAAGCTCGCAGAAAATACAATCAGGATTCAAGGGGCCCTCTTATGGAATTCATTTGATCCCCATCTTAAACAGTCATCATCCTTAGCCTGTTTTTAAACAACTCTTAAAAACAACTCATTGATTCATATCTCTCCGCTCCATGATTTGGGTAACTTATTCTTTACTTATCGGTTTTTTGTGTGTCTCTACTTTTTTTATGTTAAGTCGTGGCACCTTCTTTCTAAATGTGTATGTAATCTACATTTATTGCTTGTTATGATGTCTTTACCAACATATCATATTTATATGCTTAATTGTGTAACTACTGGATGAGTGCACTTAATACACGATTTTGCGTTTTCCCTTTCATCCACATCTCTTGCAAATTATACAAATATATATTTATTTCATTTTTTTTCATTACGATTTACATGTTTAATAATTTGTTTTGAGTTTTAATTGTATTTGGTGCAATGAATGAAATGAAAACTGAAACCTGAAGCACACGAATAGAATCGCATCGCGCAGCGTATTGACCCAGCCAAGGTTGATGACATCACTGGCGAAGGATCCGATCGGTTCCGAAGTTTGTCGAATCTCTTACGTCGCAATGGGCGCGGTAAATTTGTAATTGCATTAGCGGGGATCATTAGCGCTAATTAATTAGCATTTTCGATCTCTGTACACGGTTTATGCTAATGTGCAGGTCACTGCAGGTTGGAATCTTTTTGCGTTGGGACTCGCCAGCTTATCTCAAGCTAGAATTGCAATTTGCAAGAACCAGGTAACAGATTGACTTCATTAAACTGTATTCTAATTCTTTAGTGGGTTCTTTTTAATGAATTATTTGCTGGTATCTAAAACTCAAATTTATATTTTTTATTTTAACACTACCTATATTCGTGCAGTGAAAATATATCCTTCGGGGAAAGAATTTAGTATTCTGCCACAGGCTACAAATTCGACAACGTTTAACGGAATAAACCGAATGTTAAAGGGCCGAATTTTAAGTGGTGGCAGAATACTAAATTCATCCCATCATTCGCGTCAAAATTTGCTGTTCCTTTTCACGTCGGCTTCGCCTCGGGAAATAGAAAAGTCGAAATTTGACCTCATTTTTTTACTATCACCCTCTAAGGCATTATATTTGTGTGATATATTATTACACAAAAAATTTATTTTGAGATCGAGGTCGGCCTTAAATACACACTAAAACCGCCAAGTCCACTATGCACCGACTAAATAACAGGGGTCAAAAATTATGACCACAAAAGGGTCATTTCTCACGTTTTTTGACCACGAAAGTGGTCAACATTTTTAGTCTGTGCATAGTTGACTCAAAACGGGGTCAAAAATCACCCCGTTGACAATATTTTTAAGGTGTGTGTACAATATTCAAATGGCGAAATGCCAAACATCGGCTGCCCACCCAGCCCGCGACGTTGATTATTTCATTGGGATGAATTTAGTATCCTGCCACCACTTAAAATCGACACCTTTAACATGCGGTTTATTCCGTTAACGTTGCCGAATTCGTAGCCTGTGGGAATACTAAATTCTTTCCTTGCACGTTTTCATATTAAGTTCTTAGGCCACATGCAAGAGGAATGGCAACAAATGAACAAGTAAACTTACCTTTTCTTGTGCCAACGGCGGGAATAGTAAAACCCAAAACGGTACGAACGATGAAAAATATACTTGGTAATCTTATTTCGAATTTCAAGTCCACAAGTGAATCCCATGGTGATTCTATGGTGATACTTTTTGCCACACGGTGAAAATGGAATAAGTCATGTTAAGGAAAAACCGCTACCATCCGCAACACTGAGGAGTCCAAAATAACACCTTCAGTCTTTGCGAGCACTTTTCAATCTCATGACGGATTGCGACATTATAATCTGCGTTTTACTTTTTGGTTGTCGTTGTCAATTCTTACTAGTTAAGCTGTATGTAAGGCCGAGGATTGAAAGGAATCAATCAAGCTTGCCTATTAACCCTATTCAACACTATACATTTCTAGCTTCTATTGAATATTTCGTCCTGAAATTACATGAACGGCCATGGAGTTTGAACATGGTCATTTGGGAGTAAATTCAGTCGGAGTGGAGTAGCGTTGTTGTTGAGGTTCCATTATATGGTACTCATAAAATAGGCTTCTTTTCATGGTAGATGCATACGCTCTGAATGGAATATCGATTCTTTTCCAAACTAGTGAGCAAAACCCACGTAATTAGTCAATTAGGACGAGGGGGAATTCACCGCGTTACAAATGTACTAGTAATTACCTGGAGTATTATAGTTTACTAAATAACTCCATGGTATTACATGCTGAATTTAACATAAGAGCCAAAACATTCATTCTTTGTCCAAGTCAAATCTGCAGTAATCTGCATATGTAGAAATAGCTTTGCCCCAAGTTATCTAAATTTGCCTATTTTGCGTTCAAAAATGTATGTTCATTTGGATAATAACACAAAGACAATCTTTAGTGAGAATGCGGTAAAATTTGATATATTGTCAAGTGTTATGACGTCGTTATGGATGTCAAAGGTAGAAAACCTTTTAAACACACACAAATAGCCTTGGGCACAAAATGATCTAAATTTATATAAAACACAGATTTAATTATTTGATCAGATGGTTCAGAATTTGGTTGTCAAAAAACAAGTACAGTACAACAATGTTAATTCAACAATTTAGTCTTACACAAAGTTCTTCCAGAAGTGACAGTTATGTCCAAAAAGCGGTGCAGTTCAACGATATGTACTCACACGCAAAGACTCCGAATTACATCTGTTATTAAAAAATTTAAAAAGCTTGTAGAGACGTTGGTGATTTTCAGTATTGTAGAAAAAAGCGAATTCTAAAAGATGGTATGGTTACACGCTTGTTCTCTGGGACCGAATTTTTGTTGGGAAGGAGACATGGGGTGTTGGGTTGGGGAAATGGAAGTGTAGGGTATTGAGATGTGGTGTTAGGTCAGTGTTAGGTAAGATAGGGTATTAGGGAGGGGGAGTATTAATCATTGTTGTCGTAATACTCGAAAATGTAAAAAGAGTGAAAAAGAATGTAAAAAGAATGTAAACCACTCAAAATAGTTGCATGTGTTGGTTAATCCCCCGGGGGGCCTTGTATTCCAAGGTGGTATCATGTCGTGTACCAAACGCGTAATTAGGGGTCGTTTTTTTGAGACCAGGCGAGTACGACCGTACATTGTCTAGGGTATCAAAATCATCAAACATTCAAATTAGGTGTGCTTTTTCCGTCGAAATAAGTGTTTAGGGTGTGTATTGTGATACTTGTAAAAAAACACATAAAAACTTGCTGAAAAATAGTGTGTTTTGTTCCCGAATTTCTCATGATTTCACATGGTAGATTCCACGGAGTTGATTTACAATTTTTCAGCCTTAT
>JAMKCH010025080.1:0-18450 GCA_023653785.1 Ophioderma brevispina | reverse complement strand
GGTCCATTTCTACGGTGTCTGTGTGTACCAAATAAATAAATGGAGTTTCCGTAACCTGATCATCTGACACACTTTTTTTTGGATACACGTAGGATTGCGGAACCCTTAAGGAATTAAAGCCTGTTTAAACCTTAAGGTTGCGATTTAAAATGTGTGTCAGAAAAATTGTGTCAGATGGGTTCAGGTTAGGAAACTCCCTAAATAAATGCCTTCATTTTACAAACAGGTTAACATGTTGTTCTTTGTGTCTGATCGACACATACAACATATGAATGTGTCTCAACCAATTTGCGATCTCAAATGCTCAAAGTTTTGGCATGAAAGCGACAGAAAGGCTAGTGATCTAGCACCAGATACACTTTAGCAGTCAGTGATAATCGTGCGGAATAGCAGCATTGTCTCCTTAAATATTACTTTCAACATCTGGAACAAGGAAGACTTTATGATTCCATCCCTCTTTCTGTAGAGTTACTCACCCTTGTAGCTAAGCTTTAATCTCATTTCTGTGCCAGTTGTTCACAGTCGGTTGGTTTCCATTTGATCGGTGGGTTAGGAACAGGGACTCTGTGAAGATCAAGCTCAAACAAATGTATTTACACCTCATGAATATTCATGAACCAAAATTATGCTATTTATCATTGGCTGATTCCTATTACGCGTGCTTTTTCCATAGGGAAATAGATTGGACTATTCCCTACAAACCTCGTCCCCAGGGTCATCAGTAAGGTTTGAATAAAACAAATATACATGGTTTGTATCAGGAAATAGGGCACATTATCTCCCTCATGAATCTATCATGTTCATGATGGTTTAAAAGGGCGTACACAGACCACAAATAGTTTAAAACTATTTGACGGAGAAAGAGAGCTGAAAGACGAGTCAGCGGGAAATAGACGCCTATTTCCCTAGGAAAGAGGCGCCTATTTCCCTCTTAGGCCTCGTACGTGTTATCAGTTTCCTTTATCGGTTCTTTCGCTGTGGTCAATACGAATGTTGACGTTATGCATGAGAGTGCACAGACTCACTTGTAGTTCTCAAAGTATGTGTACGTTCGTATTTCGTTTATGCTCTAAAGGACCTTGAGCATGTTGAGGATATTTCGTAGACACCCGCTAGCAACAACATGGATGCGCCCAGTTGCAAAAACACGATGGGAAACTTCTGCACGGATGGTGCAATAATTACGTTATGTTTGCAGTTTTCGAGGAGGTGTGTTAAATAACCCACCGGTGATTCCCGCGGTGATTTTGATTAATGCCATGGAAAATGGACAACGCTGATATGATCTCAACGCTGATGACTGATAATGTGCACGGGGAAAAGAAAGGTGAGCTTACATGTGTATGCTATATGCAGTAAATTCCAGGAGTAAATTCCGGTACAGACTCAGCGTCATTATTACCGAAAAAGGTGTTGATATCGTAAGGGGCGACTTCCGCTGCCTAAAAGCAGGCAGTTTCAACTAAGCTCTTGCCTAGACCGAGCCCTAGGCACGGTTAGGCTAGCCTGCCTACAGAGTAAGTACAGGCAGGCTATTTGTTAGTTAGGCTCCGGGCAGTGTACTTTTAACCATCAATGAACAAAAAAATAATTCATGAAGGATATTAAAACAAAGATTTAATGATCTTATTCGGGATCTTGGTGGAATCGGTTGGTCCCCTCGGTGAACTGGAAGGGCGTGGGGTGCTATTTTCCCTCGACCTCGGTCTCGGGACAAGTACCCACGCCCTCCAGTTCACCTAGGGGGGCCCAAATAGTTCCACAAGATCCTCAGATCATTAATATTTACAAGACGGCCGTCAGCCGTCTTGTTTGTTTGATGGTTCTTCTTCTTTTCTTTCTTTCTTCTGTCAACACTTAACTGCGTCTAGATCAGTAATGATTGACATATTCTTACCAGATTACACCGATGACAGCTGAGGCTCCATTTATAGGCACATGCTTTGACCCGTCGGGGTCATCTAGGGGTCACAGGTCAAGTGTTATTTTTCTTTAAAAAGTTTCAGGGCCTACAGATTACAATACACGGTGACGGGACTCATGCATGTGGAGCAGTGAGGACCCTTCACAAAAGTTATGGTCGAGAGGTCAATCTGCGGTCATTAAGGGGGCACTTCGGTCATAATGTGACAATCTTTAAAAATTTCAAAAATAGCTATCTGTATGCAACTTGCATGGTCACGTGAATCATGCATATAAAGCACTTAAGACTCTTCACAAACGTTGTGATCGGCATGGGGTCAAAGGGTCATAAGGCGGGAACTTCGGTCAAAAAACAAAATATTCAAAAATATTCAAAATTTTTTATCCAAAACTTAAACATAGTACGTAATAACTTTCAGATATGCATATGTATCGGGGTATGCACGGATTGTTATTTTGGAGGTCCAAGGTCCTTTAAGGTCATTTCCGGTTTAAGGTAAATAAATTCAAGAATGTTATCTCCAGAACTAAGCAGATAGATTTTTTCATTTGCATTGGGGAACAATGCTTTTTGTTGTGTACACAAGGTTTTTTTATACGGGATCAGAGGTCATTAAGGGGGTCAAAAGGTCAATTTTGCCAAAAAATGATAAAAATAAGACCAAAGTGGATTTATCTCAGCCTATAGAAGACAGATAAAGACCGTTATTGCTGCAGTGATGTCACATGTAGTGGTAAAAGAGGTCTATGAAAGTCTCGACCCCAAAGGTCAAAGTTCAAGGTCAAAGGTCAAAATCTACAAACAAGCTCCGATTGAGTTGAAATTTGTCAGGGATAATTCTCATGGCATCATAATACAGAACAAGACAGTTGACCCCATCCGTACCAGGGGTCCCGTTATAGGGGTGAAAAGGTTAAATTTTTTAATTTGGGGGGTTTTTTCTAAATAAAAATATTCTCCTTGTTAAAGGTGTTAACACGTAAAAATACATTAATGACATTTGTGACATAGTGGTGAAGTTAAAGGGGTCAAAATGTCAAGCTACCTCAGGGGTCATTAAGGGGATCACCATCCATTGCCAATACGGCCGTCTGTAAAATTAGATTTGTTCAGGTAGTTGTATACTATCCCCCTCACCCTTCGGGTTCGGGGTGATAGGCCCAGAGCCAGTACTCATGAAACTATTGTGCCCTATTTCCTCTAACCATGTAGTATTGTGTACACTGTGGAATATGTAAATGCAATCTCTGCAAGTCCTCGGTTAAATTACAGAATTATATAGTTGGCATGCGCATAGATTAGTTCATCGTAGTGTTTAAACCAAATAGCAACATTCCATTTCAATTTATTCCATTCTTTAGTGCTTACATAGCCATATGTTCAGTGTCATCATAATTGTCAGTTGTAACATTTAGTACCGTTAATTTCGGAATCTAAAAGCCGCGGTTATACGTTGTTTCAAAGGCTCAACGGATGCCGCGGCTTTAAACCGAAGAGGATTATACGTTGAGTTGTAAGTTTTAATTAAACCCACAAGTGAGTGACTTGCAGCAACTATAAAAATTAACGGGATTAGCAGCGATTGGCTAACCCGAACAATCGAAAAAATCATCAAAAATTCATTGTTTTTTGTATTTTTGTACTGGCATGGATATGCTAACATTACCTGCAAGGGGTTGGCTTGAATCGTGTATTAAAGACAAGGCAGTTACTTTGTATCCGATCTTTAATTTCTATACGTGCGTTATCAAAATTACGACTTGAAATCAAAAAAAGCCTTTCTCGGTGAATATCCCAATTTGAAGCGTAATATTGTGCACCATGCTCAATCAGTTTGACTCAAACACAAAACCATGATTGATCTTTGTTGATCTGTGTACTGCTTAAAACCAAAAATCAGATGTTAGTTGTAGATTGAGACGTCATCGTTATATGTCTATTACGGAGACGGTATGAAAAATTTCCTCGCAAATACTTCATTTTTTTTCACTATTTGGTGGTTTTTATTAAATAAAGCAGTTATTTGGAATTGGACACACTTTCCCTGATTTATAGTTAAACAAATGTATCTCCACCAGGTTTGCGATTCTCTCGCAATATCAGCAATCCTTTAAACCCAACGACATCTGAAGTGTCCTTAATTTACCAACTTGGCGTGTGTGTAAACATTCTTTGTGTGATTATTGCCCACTGATAATTGATCAATATGAAGTACTTTCAGTTGCGACTCTAAGTATATAAACATTAAAACGCCTTGAAGCGGCTTCGTCTGTATACAAATGACTCGACATGAATCAACTAGTTCGATCGCCCACAGACAATACGTACTCACAACATGACCAGCGGGGAAACCAGCTCGCTCGCCCAGACAGACAATACGTGTAATTACTCGCACATCGCCAGCGGGGAACAGCCAGATCGAAACGACCCTTATGTTCTTGGCCATCAATGGAAATTCATCGTGTATTAACAAACTTCCGCATTAGGTTATGTCTGCAGCTTTTTTAAAAAAAATTCAGCCCTGGTTTAAGTTTTGTGTTAGTGATAAATGAATATTACCTTTGAGAGTTATTAATGAAATATTACATTTATATAAAAAATTATATCTTTTTTTTTTTAAAAAACACATCTGAGTACAAAGATTAAATTATTAGTTTTAACGCAATAAAGGTCAAGTGACCTCATGGCCTGCATCGCCTAGAGCGCTGTCATATCACCTTGGGTAAGCAACGTCGGGGCGGTCCGTTCTTGGATGGGAGACCAAAGGGCAAAGATAGGGACGAACTATTTTTAACGGTTTGCGACTAATGTCTCGTCTTTAGTGATATGTCTTTTGCTTTTCTTCTAATATTATTACTAAGGCAACACCCTGCCTGTTGATTTTTTAAATAAAAGAACACAATTTTTACAGTTTCACTTCTTTTTTCTTGTACTTGAACAGTAGTAAGGGAACTCCGTGCACCAAAGACCGTTGTTTATCGGAATTTCTTTCATTTGTTTCATTTTTTTCAAAATAGGAGCTAAACGATTACAAAAATAGAACAACTGAACGCTATTAATAAAAAGAATGAATTTTTGATTAGATTTTAGGTGTTTATTTTTTGGTTGGTACTTAATATTTCATTTGCGATTGTAAAATAATCATTTTAATCTTTTAAAAAAAGAAAAAACCTAAAAAATTAAAAAAAAAAAAAAAAAAAAAAAAAAACTGATTTGTTTTTAAAATATAGATAGATGTTTGTATTCATAAGTTAAAAAAAAAAATCAGTACTTAATATTCTTTGCAAAATTTGAAAATTAGCCGAATAATTTTAATATATACCTAATAAGAAAAAACCACACGCACACAGGAAAAGGAAAATTGAAGAAAGGAAAGAGAAAGAAAGTTTCTTTATTGGGTTTGGACAAATTGACTTGTACTTTTTTCATGGGGGAGGGGGCTGGAAGTGACTATTGCTTTTTTTTTATGTGACCACATCATTATTCTCTCTCTAGAAAGAATGGTAGTCAGTCAAGTTCTCATCTTCGCTGTCACTGTGAAATAGGGCCGCCACCTCCTCATCAAGAGGCTGAATCGGCGGTCTGGTAGTCGTCCTATGGTCCCTCTTCACCTGCCGATAAAACAATATTGTTCTCTTCTAATAAAGGATAATGTTATATAAAAACATAGACTGATGAGATAAAAAAGTAAACAACAATAAAGTTAATACAAACCCGATTTGCGAAATAGTGAAGTAAAACTTGATATGATGATGCTAATAATGGTATTGTCGGAGTGGATCCGATCCAGTATGTAGTTCCCTATGGACGTGTTTTAGCTCTGGGTCTGAACACAGGCCCCCGTCTTCCTTGGTAGCAACGCTTTCCGCAGGCGTAGCTTCCATGGAGGATAGAGGATATTTACTAGTCAACGGGTGCCGACAAACCACAAATTAGTCTCTCTTAATAAGGATAACTGTGATATAAAAACATAAATGATGTAGAGATAAAAAATGTAACACAATGAAGTTAATACAAAACAGATTTGCGAAATTCCTGAAGTCAACTAGATATGATGATGCTGATAATGGTACTGTTGGAGTGGGTTCGTATCCAGAGCGTAGCAATCGGGACGTGCTAAGTCCGTGGTACGCAGCAAACGGCTCCGTCTCCTTGGTAGTAAACGCTGTCCGCAGGCGTCGCTTCAATGGAGGATGTTGACTAGTCAAAGGGCGCAGACAAACCATATTCGTCTCCCTGGACAAATAAGTGTCAAAAGTCGTACTTTAGATGATATTACTTATTGGAACCTAAATAAAGAACTTTATTCTACTTTGTATACTATGGGAAAAAAATGGGGAGGAGATATCATAAGTAAAATAAGTAGTATAAGTACTTACTTTATTTAGTTCCAATAAAGTAGGTGATCCTATAAGTATACATAAAGTATACTTATACTAACTTATTTTTTTTCCAGGGGACAGTATACATATACGTTATCATAAAGATATTTTGTCGATAAGATAATTATGATAAAGTATTACTTTATGGCGGCCTTATGCAAGGCCTATAAAGTCACTTATGATAAAGTATACTTTATGACAGGCCTATAAAGTATACTTTGTCGATATTAGCACTATTTATGATAAAGTATACTTTATCACACGCTGATATAGTATACTTTATGAATACCTTTATCGGCCTGTGATAGTATACATAAAGTCGAAATAAAGTATACTTTATTTTATGTTCCAATAAAGTAGATGATCCATATAAAGTATACATAAAGTATACTTTATTACTATTTTTTTTTCCAGCGGGACAGTATTACATAATACTTATCATAAAGTATTTGGTGATAACGAATATTTATGATTAAGTATACTTTATGACAGGCCTATAAGTAGACTTGTTCGAATAGAATACTTATGATAAAGTATACTTTATGAATTACTTTATCGGCCAGTGATAAAATATTTACTTTACACAATTTTGAGTAGTTCTTAAAAACAAACATCAATTGTTTCCTTTAGCAAAGAATATTGTCAATTGATTAATTAATGTCCCTAAGTTTATTGGACTAAAACCATTATTGTTATTGGGCATGTAATTTGTTGTTACAGCAAATGAATGAGAGCACTCATTTCCGTTCACCTATTTGTCAACATCCATTAAATTGTGCTGTGGTATATTAGTATTTAACAAAAATGAAATATTCCACTTGTAATGTATTTTTCAAATTAAATTGAGAAGAGCTTTATACTGGTTACCCTACAACAACTAGGGTTATATGATCTATAAGGGCTAGCCAATCATTTAATGTGTCCGTTCTTTGTGAAGTTGTCAAATCGTCACATCAAAACAACTTTCTACACTGCTCAAGACAACTTCATTGTGTACCCATTTCAGTTATTTTGTTAAGGCTAAATGGTAGCATTAAATCCAATGAGTTATGTGTTTCCCATATGCTCTTTAAATTAATGCCAGACCACTGAAAAATATCATATATTCTCAAAAGGAAATTTGACGAGTCACGAAAAAATGAAGGTGTTGTGGAGGGTACGTCAGTGGCAAGCCAATTTTCAAGCCGGGGAAGGGGCTTGCAAAAGGTCACTACTCTACCGAAGCTCTAAAATACTGATGGCGACCAGGGAAGCAAGGGCATCCCTAATTAAAAAAATCGGTCGTGGCATTCTGAGGGCATGATGATGCTCTTCTTCCTAAACAATGCGTAGGGAGTTGCAAACATACACTAATTTCATTACAATCGTGTTCTTTTTGGTCTTTGAACAGTTCTGTAAGGACAATTTATAACTGATTTTGCGCACGAAGCGTGCGAAATTTGTAATCAGTACAATTTCAATTGACTAATCACCTGCAAAATCAGTTGCTTGCTTGACATGACTAATTTCATGATAGTCAAGTTCAATTTTGATCTTTGAACAGTCCTGTGACAATTTATACTGGTTTGCGCGCGAAGCACGCCAAAATTTTACTAATCAAATACAAATTCAGTTGATTCAAACACTGCAAAATCAGTTTGGCTTGCTTGACATAGTAAAATTATATTAATTTAAATTATATTATTAACCAATTCTGTTCCTGCCTTTTGGACAAGTACTTTCATTTTCATTTAAATTAATTGCGCGACCGCCTTCTTTAGGGTCCGCGACCCCAAAAGGGGTCGCGACCCCCAGGTTGGGAAACCTTGCATTAGATCATCCCTATTTGCACCAAAATGCACTAAAATGTAATAATTTATATTTTAAAATAAATTAATGAACATTTCCAGGATTTGGGCAAAATTAATATTTTTTGTTTGCAAATTTTATTATTTTCGATTACGTTTTGCTCAAAATCTCACATGGTCAAAATCGTGATTTTATGATCAAGCATCCAAAGGGCTATGAAACCATAGAGCTGGATTTTTGAATTTGGGCTTCCATTTTGAATTATGGCATAAAGTTTCCTAATTGGTCAGCTCCCGTTTGCCATGGCAACCATATCAAAAATCCGGCTCCATAGTTTCTGCTCACTATACCCTTGCACCTTTTCCCCCATTATGGTGTAAAGCAAGTTATCGGTAAGCAGTTACGTTTGTTCCGTGTCTTTAGCCCATCAGAGGCCCTATTCAGTTACCATGGCAACAGGATAAAAAAAATAATTCCGTTTTCAAAACTTTTCAACATGGGCTACAAAGATATAGGACAGGCATAAGTAATATATGGTTTAAGTCAAGAAAGTTCAGTCGATGGTCGTGTAAAAAAAACGTAGACCCCACCTTAACCTAAAGAACTATTTGCGCGATCCCCGAAATGCATTTCGTTCGGTGCCCAGTTCCATCTCCGGGTACTTGTACCAGAGGTCATGTTTCCAAAAAAAAATTGTTGTTCGTTCGCGTCGCCGAAACAGTACCTAAAAATTACAATACCAAGTACCTTTTCACGTGAAGTTAATCTTACAAAAATGTTAAACGAATTCTTAAGGAACAAAAAATATCGAGGCACTGGTGTTGAATTCACGACAAACGTGATATTTCCGATCGTACTGTGCCCTACTTGTCACCGGACGGACGATTACACAATTATTGTGCAACGTCAAGATGGGTAAGTTTTCAGGTATTTTTCGTTACGCTCCTAACCGTAGTTTTTATCCGACTTGAGTTCTGGTAAAAGTTCCCGGATGGAAATGGGCACCGATGAGATCATTTTCGGGGCTGTTGCAAAATAGTCGATTGTGTAAAATTAAGGCTTGCTATATTTTCATCAGTGTCGCCAGTGATCCTATATAGGATCATAAAATGGGCTGACCCATTTAGTCCCAAGACATTTACTGGGCACTGATACTACATGGTGGTAGGCCTTAGGCAATGATGTAGTATATCGGGCCTAGGCCCAAACTATAAGTCATAGACTGGTCTTATCCATTCTAAACTCGCTGGATACTTATAATATTGATAGTTGATTTTTTTTTTCAACTGGAAAAGATAATCATAATTTCTTCCAAATTGTTATTCCAGTTGTCTCTTCAGCCGGTTTTAATTTCATGTACTTAATTGGCAGTCATAGTTGCCAAATTTTGAACCACAAGGCACAAGCAACCGAAGTAAGCAATACCCAAATAGCCACAAGTAATAAATACTCACTATGCTGCCACTAATTATTTCAAGTCACTTCTAGGTGAGCTGGATGCAGTACAAAAAAAAAGTGTTTAATCCACTTTGGTCTTATAATGGTATACATGCATATGCAAACTCCTATTGTGATGCATGCACTGCACATGTTACAACTGCTGCAAAGTTTGCCGCCAAATGATCACATGTTAAGTCCAAAAAAAGGTAAACTAAAGTATGTCACTTTGTTTAAAATTTGCTAAGTCAAAAAAAGTAGAAATAAAGTATAGCACTTAGTTTAAAATGTGGCTACGTCCAAAAAAAAGTAGAAATAAATATATTCCACTTTGTTTTACAAATGTGCTAAGTCCAAAAAAGTAGAAATAAAGTATAATTATTTTATTATTTTGTAATTTCAGCTTTAGTTTCCAAAAAAGTAGAAATAAAGTATAGAAGTGTGTAATAAAGTAGAAATAAAGTAGAGGACTCAATAAAGTAGAAATAAAGTACATGAAAAAAATAAAAGTAATACTTTCTTTCACTATTTTTGAAAAAAGTATAAGAAAAGACTCAAGTATACTTTATTCATTTTCGTCTAAAAAGTAGTCATTAAGTACTAAAAAGTATACTTTTTTTTTAAAGTATACTTTTTATTACTACTTATTTTTTTCCGGTAAACTAAGTGTTTTAATGTCACACAGATACCATGATTTTGTTTACATGCCTCATCCTTCCTAAAATTTAACTTTCTAAATCAGATGAACATGATGATTAAATAGTCCAAATGCCCCATTCTCCACTATTTTTGAATGCTCACAATCAGAAAAGTTCCCAAAGATAAATTGGGAACTTGAATGATGCTGTAGATTTTTTACATACAATCAATTCACGAGCAAGCATGAAGTAGGGCGGTTACAACGCCAGAGACCTTTGCGGAAACGCGTGTGAAGATCGTACTCGCGTTGAGTTTTTAATAGCTGATTGAAGAGCCACGCGCTCTCTTTAGCACTTAATTGATAATACGCATGCGCATAAACAAAAATTTGTTGTTGGCTGTCCAGAGTGGTCGCTGTGGACCGAATTGCTGAGATTAACTGACCTTCACCGCCTGATAAAGGCGCTAACAGAGTGCCAAAACTTGGGACCACTGGTAAAAATCGCCTGGTTGCCCAGCTAAGGAAGGCTTGGTTTATACTTTGGTATAAACTTGAACGTGGTTATCTAAATTTGCATACTTAGAACTTCACTACATTAATATTTCTGATTTAACCATTTACCGCTGTATGCTAGATGTCTTCAAAAGGTGTTGTAGTTAACTATTTAACTGCAGTTGTGCAAAGGTGATAGACCTGACAAAAATGGTATGTTTAGTTGGGTTTGTTTTAAAGTTTTCAAGCTGTGAAAAGGTTTAGACTTTAATACTTTCAAATACTCTATGGACTTAGTTCCTACTGACAGTTCCTTAAAGGTGCAACAAGAGCTTTCACATATCAGGTGTCCCTAAAATCAAACTTTACTGACTTTTGCCTATAGCAAAGGTTCCATCAAAAATAATCCAATCTAAAGGATTAAGCTGAGAACCTGTTTGCTTTCGTACAAAAATTGTGAAATTTTTAATTTCGTATAGGAGCAAATACGAAATTCAGCCTATATTTTTTTATATTTAGTACAGCAAATCAAAATCAAAACCTTTTTTCGTCTTCTCTAAGAATTTTCTGTATCCAAATACAGGTAAGAATTCTCTTTGAGTGTCTAATCTAATGGAATTACTATAATGAACACAATACTTTGGTGGCCTCAAAAATCTCCTCGTTCACTTTTAAGTGGGGCTGTCCAGACCGGCGGAGCTGTCGATTTTTGTCTGGAAAAAGCTGTGGATTTTAAAAGCTCTTCATATCTCATGATGCAGTTCGTATATAGGTAGCTTAGTTTTCAGTTATGACCTTTAAAGTGTAGACTGTGACGTGACGCGGGCAAAGATAATGAATTTTCTTTCATCCATCCCCATATTTTCTGTAGTAAATTTCATATCGATTATACACGTAAATTTGAATTTTCCTACCTTGTATTTGGGCCTACAGAAAATGTATCTTTAAGTGAAGGGTGATTGAATTGCTTTAAATTTTCAATAAAACTGAAACTGAATATTATATAACTGTGCTGCAATAGGAAATTTAAAAAAACAATCATTTTCAGCTTAATCCTTTCAGATGGGGTCTTTTTTAGGAAAGGTTAACTGCTAACATCAGTGCGAAATCATAGCTATCATTTTAGCAACACTTGTTATGTCTCTCTCGTTTGCTCACATTAACCTTGGCCGAACTGCACGAATCATGATCATACTTATTAAGACATTTAATTGTGATATAATGTGCACAAACTGGATTTATAAATATAGTGGACCCCCATTCAATGGAACAAACTTAGCTCCGTCAATTTCGACATTTTTTAGGCTTGTTATGTCATTTCGGAACTATTTATAGTCTATTTTTTAACAGTCGTTTTGCAATATTATGATAAAAAAATAAGCTAAAATGTTAAGCATGAGGATCTACATAAGAAAACAATCTATCATTTCTACTCCATTAGATTTCAATCTTACATTTGGTAACGAACGAGACAGTATATAGCACAAATTTTGTGTCGAATTTGCATCATCATATTAATTTCTATTTGTGAAAATGTAATGCGTTGGTCCATTTGGACAAGAATGGCTAGAGATAGAGATTTGTGGAACATTCTAGGGAGGGGTACCTCCATCGGGATTGGTGATTTAAGCCCTGATATGGATAATGGAAATACGTTTTCAGAATAGTAATTTATATTTATTGGCGTTTTGGTTTTTATCCTTTACAACAGTGTGGCGCACGCGAAAGCAATGCACCCCAACATAGTAGAAAACACACCAAGATGTTTCAAGAAAATAAAATTTTAAGATAAACAAAAAAGGTAACTTCTCCGTATTGGTAATGGTAAATGAATGTTCCGATTAAGGGTAGCTATAATACTACATGTATACTACATACTACATGTCATGTCAGGTTTTCTTTGAAGACCCTGCTACGGGTATCCTGGTAACCAGTACTACCTGGCCCAGGGCGAGTCGTCGGCGGCTAAACCAACTCCCCCATCAGGTTTTTAAGGAATCTGGATGAGGGTAATAGCTTGGTTACCCCTGGAGAATGAAAAGAAGATCTACCTACAAGGTTGTCGGCTCTGGAGAGCCTAATGGCGGCCATCCAGCCACATGCTGCCTTGCATGTTTGGGCAAAGTTGCCCCAAAGGCTAGGCCCACCCGAAACTGGGGTTGACGTCAGGAAGGGCATCCGGTCCAATATCTTTTGCTCCAATATAATCCCTCACCCGCAAGTATTGCTGAGTGTGAGGTGAATCGCTGCCACCCTAGTTTACGGGGACAAAACCGGATTTAAAACTTTGGTCTAACTAAAAAAAAACCTGTATCGATCATCAAAAAGTTCACGGTTGCTTACTTTGCGAAAAGCCCGGATTCAACGAGCTCTCATGCAAACCGATGATAGATTAGTATCGACAAGACTGGAGACAAGAATAGCTAAGCTAGCATGGTATTGTAACACCACGGCAACAACACGGAATGTGAATAACTAATTCGAGAAACTCCCTGGGTAAAATCCATTCAGCCCTTTTTAATGCTGTAATGAAGAGCCGACGGAGTCTGGTCCTGCTTTCGATTCAGTTATTACAAGAAGTTCAAGAAAACTGGATTGCTGTTGTTTGGCGTCGTTTGGTGGAACTTTAATTTTTGGGGGACCGTTTGGTTTCTTTGTTATTTGATCCCATTTAACTATATAGAGTTCGTCTAAGCTTCCCACTGGCTTTAAGGGGAAAAATCACATTTTACCGCATTGTATTTGTTTTAAATTTAAGTGTTTCTAATTTTACTAAAATTTTATTATTTTTTTTAAACTGGTCAAGGGGAAAAATTGGGCCGCGAAGCGGCCGAAAAGAAGATGTAATCTAAAAATGCAATAAAAATAATTTCCACATAGAGAGCATAGCTTCTTTGACACATAACACAAAAAGCAAACAACAAAATATAACGAACAATCAGAAGACAGGCCTTTGTTATTCTGCGCATATTTTTTGGGGCCTAGTTGGTTTGGTCCGAGTTGGTTTTTGGGATTTTGGGCAGATTGGGTAAGGGGTTATGGCCGAGTTGGTTTGGGGGGGGGCCGAGTTGACTGTGGCCGAGAGGTTTGGGGTCGAGTTTTACCTGTTTCCCCCTCTCGAGAATGCCTACAACGTAGAATAAATCAAAATTTCAAAATTAATTTCATAAAATAACAATTGGTGTTCCCTGGATAGATATTACTATCCCTTTAATATTACATGTCAACCACATCTCTCAGATTAGAAATAGTGAAGATTTTTGAAAGAAAAGATTTGGAAAAAAGCATGCCTCCACCTACCATTCAAACTTGCCGCCAGTAAAAACAGGAACGGAAGTGTTGCTACCTCCCCTACCCATTGCATTTTGGGAGTGCGAGTTGCCAAACGCGTATAATTTTTCACCTACTGCATGTCACAAAATGTGTATCGATGTTGCCATGTGTAACAAGCCTCTGGGCTCTCCCAGTGTATAATTAAAATCGGCCGGACAATGCCAATTTTCGCTGGTAACAAATAACAAAAACGAACGAGTTTAGGCCAATTGAGCAAGGTATAATGTTTCTCGATCTCGCCGAGGTCATAAATTCCCATGGTGAAAACAATATGAGAAATTTGGAGTGTTGTGCATTACTACTGTGTTTAAAAAGGTCACACGTGTCTGAGCAACTACCCCACGCCGACCACGTGGTAACGCTATCGTGACGCCATTTTGGAAAGGAAAAATATTTATTCGTGAAATCTTTGCCTTGCTAAACTATCTCAACAAACTAAATGCCTGACGATGTTCATGGATGTCTAGGATCATTTATATTCGATGATGCCTTGGGGAAATCAACGACAGAGTGTATTTTCGGGGTAATTTGTCCATACGGCTGTCTGGGCTTGGCGTTAACTATACCACAGTATGCTGTAAATTACTCTGTGCCCTGTGCCTGGGTTTCGGCTTATGGCTCAGTGGTGAGACACCATAGTCGCAAGGAACCAATCTAGCTGTAAATGCAAATGTGATCAATTGCGCAAGCAAGTGGAATACTTGTCCACGCAATAAGATTAATCTTGATCACTCCCCTCGGCCCCCAATAATTCCTCGCGCACATTTATGCGAGGGGGCCGAGGGGAGTGATCAATATTCTCTTCTTGTCCCCCCCCCCCCCCCACCACCAAGCTGTTGAATTACAATGGCGTATTGTCCGCCAATTTTCCTTCGATATACGTCAACTTTTATCAGCTACAGCTACATTTTTATATTTTGTATACAACAGCACAAAAATCAAATGAAAAATAATGTGGTAAACAAGAGGTGGTTTAGATATTGTCAAGGGTTTTCTGCAGCCAACGACAGCCAAAGCTAGCCACGTCACGGGACTACCACACAGTGAAAGGGCTTGTGTCTAGCTTAGGGCAGGGTCTGAAAAATGGGTGGGGGTAAAAGTAGTGAAGTGTGTTCTTTTTTCGAAGTTTCCTCGGAATTATAGTCCTGGCCATTTTTGGCGGGGAGGGAGTCCGGCCCTCTATTAAAATAGTCCACTCAGTTTTTTTTGATGGGGAAAGAACCATACAACAGTGATTTTTAGGCCCCCTATATTTTATTATTAAGTACACACACACGCACATATATCCCAATATACATACACAACAACATACACACACACGCATCTGTATGTACAGACATACACACAACACACCATTTTATAATTTATAATAGCCTATAGCCTATAAAAACTCATTGACTTTTGTTCAACCTGTTTCCACGCCAATGAGGCAACTAAACATTTTCTTTCGGCTTTAAAAAATCAGTTGTACCTAAATATCTGTGAATGATCACTATATATAGCACTATATCAGAATGACGTCATAATTTTTTTCATTCGACATCGTGATCACTTGTGCCAACACGTGGTTTTCATGCACCAAAACTTCACTTCCGCCCAAGCCGGGCGGCTGCGGTCGCTCCGTGTGAACATCCGGTTGCCAGACATTTCACACGAGGTAAAGCACCCGACGTCCAGTTTATTAAACAACCGTACAGCACATCGACCTGGAAGACAACCAAAAAACGTTGTGATGCCAGTGAGGATTGCTTTTGAAGCAGATCATGAACATATAATGGTAGAATAATGTTACCTCTATTGGAATACCATTTCCACGAATACCATTCGTCTCGGAACTTAATTTCCACCACACATTTTTCAGAAATAAAACTGGCGATTCAATGCAAGTCTAGTTCTTTTCGGCCATCGTCTTCGGGGGGGACACAGAAATCGCGTCACTTTCAACCCTTCGATTTTGAAATAGAAAACCTTCGGATCGACCATTTGGCAAGTCTCTCTTCCTCCTACACAATAAGGTTTTACACTACATATTAAAGCAGTTTTTTTAATGACTAAACTACAAACTTCAATGAAATATCGCAAAGGTGAACACTCTTGAATTTTCGAAATAGCTGCCGGCTGTCTTAACGGATGCTTGTCGTCTGCTGCCAATTTTCACCGTGAATGAGGTAAGGACGCCACACTCGGCGGGTGCCTATTTGCGCTACTACACGTACAATATTCTAACTTTTATTGCATAATGAAATCCATTTGTGCAGCTTGTAAAGTTAGAGCAGAACATGAGCTGTCTGCAGGGTTGGCTTTTTTGCCCGGTCCAAAACCTATTTGACCAGAAAGCGGTTAAAACCAGGTTAAAACCGGGAAAAAGTGGTTTTAACTGTCAAACCTGGTCAAAATAATTTCATATCACAGTCGAATTGTCTTGACGAGGTTAGGAAACATCTGAACATATTGATTGAGTCTGGATGAGATAATGTCATTTTAAAGAATTCAAATATCCTATTTGAAAAAAAAAGCCAATATTGGTTAATTATGAAACGTCAAAATTCATGTAATTGATATGGACAATGTGTGGTGTCATGACTTTGTGTGAGAAATGATTTTTTAATTTGATGTACTATGTGTGGGGTCCAGAAAGGTTCTGAAGGTAAGGATAGTTTGGGTAAAATTTGTTTTGACCATGCATGCACTTTGTACCATGTTTTTCCTGTTCTGACCTAGTTCTGCTGGGCATAACACCTTTTTGTCTTCCTTTCATCTTTTAACATTTGGACATTATCGTATATCAGCTAACGTAAATCTTTACTTTATTTGCTGATGATACACTAATGTCAAATGTTAAAAGATGACTGAAAGACAAAAAGGTTATGCTCAGTAGAACTAGGTTCTGACCATGCATGCTTTGTACTATTTTTTTGACCTGGTTCTGACCATTCATGCATTTAGGTATGTTTTTGACCTGCATGCATTTTGTACTGTTTTGACCATGCATGCATTTGTTCGTTTTGACCAGGTTTTGACCATGCATTATTTTAGTATGTTTGTGACCTAAATTGACATTGTATGCATTTGTACTATGATCGACCACACATTTGTAGGGTACTATTTTTGACCCTGTTTTGAATGCAAGCATTTGTACTGTTTTGAACCAGCCATGTATTTGCACTGTTTTGACCAGCTATGTATTTGGCACTGTTTGGACCTGGTTTTGACCATCCCTGCATATTTTGCAACTGTTGACCATTGTCACTTTGGGTTGTTGACCCATGTTTTGCATCAATTTGGTATTGATTTTTTTGTCGGGTTTTGACAATCTACATATTTCGTTTTGACATGGTGTTTGACTATACATGCATGTAGAGCCTAATAAAATTGTATGCTCAGACAATACCATGTTTTGACCACATGTGTCTGCCATATTAATTTTTGCACTGTTTTAGGTCATGCGGGTAAAATCTAAAAGGACCATAATCAACAGTTCTTATGAAACTTTTCTTGGTAATTAACAAATTAAATCAAGACCTTTTGGTTCTCAGTTAGGCTTAATTACAGGTACAATTAGATTTTGACCAGTAGTCTACTTTGAACACTTTATGGCAGTACCTTCAGAATGGACCCTTAAACTACACCCTGCCTAAGTTACAAAGAAAAAATCTTTTTCTTCAAATGTGTTGTTTTTTTTTTAATGTTCATTTACAGTTTTGAAGAAATTATTAAATCGAACCTTTTTTGTGCATATCCAGGTCAAATTCGAGTTGATCCCAGTGAAAGTTGTTCCATTTTCCGTGACGGAACTAACTGGTTTTCAACTGTTCTGAACTGTTTGTAACTTGTCTTAACTGAGTTCCAACTTGGTCGAAAAACCTATTTGAAAATTGTTTCCATTTTTCCCGTCACGGAATCAACTAAGTCAACTGGATTCAACTGGATATCCACCTGGGATCAACTGGATTTAACTGGTTTCCAGTTGAACCAGTTCAACTCGATCAACGGGAATTTTGACCTGGGTAATTTATGTACAAATTAGTTTTTTTGACCATTTTGACCACTTTTAGGCGGTCAAAACCTCCCGGTTAAAACCAGGTTTAACCTGTTTTTTAACCGCCCCGTTGTTTAAACCGGTTTTTAACGCCCGGTTTAAACCGCCCGGTTTTTTACCCGATCAAACCCTGGCCTGTCGGTGTTCTTGGCTTAAATGTCACGTTCTTACACACCACTCGTCATGACTAGATTGTCTATGATAACAGCAGCCTAAAAAGTTAAGACTTATCTAGTCATGATCATCGAGACTACGGCGGTATCTGCACATTGACTGTCACTGTAAGCCCAAACCACAAACTTGTCGAATTCTACAACGTTGTCTGTTTGTGTGACATTTTTAAAAACCAGTCCTACCTTTCTGCAGCCAGAAAACAGCTCTAGCATTTAACAGCAATGTGAACAAAGGGCCGACG
>JAMKCH010025079.1:0-19901 GCA_023653785.1 Ophioderma brevispina | reverse complement strand
AGAGGTTGTAGATATAGCAACTATACGTTTAATTCACCTTTTAACCCCGTATACAACATTTACAAAATTCCCCCCATTTTAATTTACACCCCCCGCTCCCTATCTCAAATGCGCAAGGATACCAACATTACATCATCGAGATTTGCAATCATCATGTCATGTTGACTAGAATCATCAAAACATTTTGTTCCGACCCTTATTGAAGGTCATAGGAGCCTATTGCATGACGTCCCTTTTCCATTCGTGTTGAATTTATTTTCAGTGTATGTATGATTATTGTTGGGTGTAATTATAATTAGAGACCTTATACTCTAATTCTATTTTGGACGAAATCGTGGAGGGGAAGCCCGCTATTGTCGATTCTTGTGAACACAGTACTGAACCTTGCTCTGTCTGGATGGGTTTTTTCTTTCCGCTGACGACAAGAGGGGGCGTTTCTCTCAGAAACCAATACCTTCTTGTTGATGGCGTCTTGTAGGGCATTTGTGTCTTGGACAAAACCCTCCCTCCCCACCCTTTGGTGGTGATGGCCCCTGCCCCTTTCGGGAATTCTTTTTTGGGGTAACAATGATAGGAATGAGTTAAGTTTCTCAAAGAACTGCGATCAAGATTGGATGAGCTGACCTCCATTCATCGTGCAAGAATAGAATAGTGAATAAGGTCAGCCTCCTAAAGATCAAGATGGAGGGAGTTGTACCTCCCATCAAGGTGCATGAATAGAATAGGGAAAGTCTTCCTTACTAAATCTCAAGATTGGATGAGTTATACCTCCTTCATAGGCCAAAATAGCATAGTGTATGATTCAGCCTCCAATAAAGGGCAAAGATTGGAGGAGTTATACCTCCTTCATAAGTTGGATGAGGTAAGCCTCCCTCATAAGTGCAAAAATAAATAGTGGATGAGTTCACTTCATTCACCTTCACTAAAGGGCAAGTTTGGATGATTATACCCTCCCTCATACGTTGATGATTAAAAACCTCCCTCATCAAGTGCAATAAGGTGATTAGTTAACCTCCCTCCATAGTTGGATGAGTTAAAAAACCTCCGCCAAGTGCAATAAGGATGAGTTAAACTCCCTCATAAGTGAAAAATAGAATAGTGTATGAGGTCATTCTTCACTAAGGCAATTTGGATTAGTATACCTCACCTCCCTCATAAGTTGGATGAAGTTAAAAAACTCCTCATATTTGCATAAGTATTAGTTAAACCTCCCTCATAAGTTGGATGAGTTAAACCTCCTCATAAGTGTAAGAGTGATGAGTTAAACCTCTCTCATAAGTGCAATACTATAAATAGTGAATTATTTCACAGCCTTCACTAAAGAGCAAGATTGGATGCGTTAAAAAACCTCCCTCATAAGTTGGAGAGCTAAACCTCCCTCATCAGTGTCAATAAGGGATGAGTTAAACCTCATAAGTGCAATAATAGAATGAAATACTCAGCTTCACGTAAAGATTAATGTATTACTGGACGAGTTGAACCTCCTTCATAATTATAGGATTTGTAATAGTTAATGATCATCATTTTATGATTAAGTGCAAAGTTATATCACATATCTATTGCGTTGTTTAAATATTGACGCATCAATAAAGATTGGTAATTGGACCAGCATTTCGTTGTTTGTGCAGGATTCCCTTTCAAGTCCAATAACAAAATAGACATGGAATAAAGACTGTGTTTCCCATCCGTGACTTAATTCTTTATTTGAATGTAATAGCTTTAATATTGACTGTGAATGTTCTGTAGCTAGCAACAGTGTATGGGAGTGTGTATGCAAGAGAGAGAAACTGGGTCTTTCGGTGGCTAAATGCTACTTAGTGGATCGGTTTGACTGCAAAATTGTCGACAATCCCTCCCCTCGGTACAACAAACGCAACCACTTCCTATCCAAAAGATAGTAATAAATAATTTCAAAATGTTAGTTGGGGTCAAAAACTTGGTGGCAGGGTGGTGGTTTTTGGGTAAAAAATCACGTTTTTGAGCTAAAAAAATAAAAGGCAATCAAGAGTTATTTTAATAACTCTTGAATGTCCTTATTTTAAAAAAAAATTTCTTAGCAAAACAAATTTTAATCATGATGCAATACGATTAATGTCACCATTTTTCTTATCGATGTTCGTTTTATACAATATATAAAGGCTCTATAAATTTTGTGACCCTATCACCCTTTTTCTTTAAAAAACCTTTCATCACATGTCCCCCCACAACGATTTACATGAAGCGTTAAAGCAATGAAAAACATATACCAATAACAAATAGGTAATACCATGAAATCAATATTGTACTATTTTTATTTACTTTAAAAAAAATAAAATAATAAACTTTCGCTTAATTGGAGCGCAAAATGTTTTTTGGTCTGAATCATCCCTGCCACTCAAGGGCCCGTCCCCTCCAAATTCTGAAGACTGGGGGTGGGGGCGGGGGTGGTTGGGGGGGGGGGGTGGGGGGGGGGGGGGGGGTGGTGGGGGTTGTGTTGTGTGTGTGGGGGGGGGGGGGGTGGGGGTTGGGACCATGATGACCTCCAGACGAAGCGTTATAATAACACCAGCCTTGCGTAATGCAATAGCATTACCTGTTTACAACCATGCACCACAACCCTTGACAAAACAACCTAATTTAGGCAGCGGCAAACTTTAAAACCTTACAAAGCGGACCTTCAATATTACAAGCGTACCTTCAACAGCATAAACTTACTTTTTCACCCCCCCCCCGGGCGGGCGCCCGGGCTACGCGCGGGGCTGCTACCACTTCAAATATTTCAACCACACCATCATTTCTTTAAATTCATGTATTTATCCTTCAAATAATGGGGGTTGTGTTTTGGTACGGGGGGGGGGGTAACTCCAAACAGGGCAATAATTACATGCTCGGCCACTTTCCGTAACGGGGAAACCAAATTTATCAAGCAGCGAGTCAGTGATTTGCTCCTAGGTATCCCAATGAAAGAAGCGAGCTTCCAAGAAATACGATTAGTGCATTATAAGGAAGTTTGACGAACGTAATAAATCGTCAAGGTTTTTGGAGTTTCAGTGGCGGTTTTTACTTTTCACCTGTTCTGTACTACAAAATTAATACCTTCAACACAGACTAGGTTCTGTGTGTATTTGTTCGTTTAGTATAAAAGCCCACTTCATGTTGTTGTAAATCCAGATAAAATCCTAACAAAACGCCATGCTTTACCAAACGAGCGTGAACTAAAGACAATATACCAATAATCTACCCTCCAAGTAAAAAGTACAACTTGTGATTTTTTAATATATTTTTTTTTTTTAAATGAAGCCAATATTTTGTTCCCGACCAACTTTTAGAAGCCACGTCTGGCTCATTATATTGTATATGCATTTAACTTTCCTCCAGTGGGATAGTCAGTGGCAGCAGCATCGAATCGTGACGGTGACACGTGTTGTTGACGTCCACTGACTCATATAAAGTTTCTTTCTGGATTGTATACGAATGTTCTTTGTATTGAGCAGTAATTCGATACAGTGATTGGCTGTATTTCTAGAAGTTGTGGCTTGTGGTGACCAGTGCATTATCTGATGACCCGTGCATTATCTGATGAGCCGTGCTTTATCTGACAGACACTACTGCATTAGTGAAAAATAATGCAAACTGAATAAAAACGATCTAGAAGAAGTATACGCACCTTTATTAAGCGCTCCTTATGCCACTATAGCACATATGGGTTCATCAAGATTTAGCGTCACGAATGGCCTTTCAAGTATGCTGAATTATGATCAATGATCTGTCGATGCATTTGTTACAGCTACCTGGAGTGATTGGGAATCCTGGGATAGTTGCTCCACAACATGTGGTGATGGAGTCCAGCACAGGAAGAGAGTGTGCAGTTACCCTGATTTTACTGGAGGCTCTTGTGATGGAGAAGCCACCGATTCCCAAAATTGTAGCATAGCCGAATGCCATACGTTAATATTTTTACATTAATTGGACCCTGGATATGAGCGTATCTTTATTACCTAGTTCTTCACGAAATATAATAGAACGGGAGGTTACTAGGTTAAGTTGGCCAGATTTGCCCTCCAGAACAACCCAAGCATGCAAGAATGCAAAACAACCCCTGCATAAACATCTGAAAGGTTCAGGTGAACCAGGTGCATGTATTGAATTCCTCGCATGCCTGGATGATCTTGAGGGCAGACAAAAGTCCATTCAACATAATTAATCTTTCGTGAAAGGGCCCTGTAGCATATTTACTTATGTTTCTCAATAACTGAAGTATATTTAGATTAAAACTTGTATGAATTGCATTGGAATATATTTGATAAGTATATGCAATCCATCCTTCAATCCAGCAATCAATACATTTTTCATCTGAACGCACCTAAGCTGGTACAAAGATCAACGAAAAAAAAAAGAAATGTGGGGATGTGAATATCACATAAACGCAGGGCGTGTTTGTGGTAACCATTAACAAGTTTACAAAAGGAAAAAAGAAAATCAAAACATTTATAATGCACAAATACATAGAGATACCACATACCAATATAGAGTTGAAAATATGTTATGCATCATTTTAATATGATTGTGTCAAATTCAACTTTATCAGCTAATAATTTAAAAAAAAAACTATGGCAATAATAATGTAAAATCAGTGATTTCATGTCCTTAATTACACCTATACGAATGACCTGATATTGGGGTCCTGAGAGCGCCTTTGATGTTTAGTTTCGACAATGACCAAAACTATGTCTATAATAATGTCAAGCTTGTGAGTTCACGTTTTTGAATGTTTTGAATGTGAGAAATTCAAGTGTTTGGTACACTACATTAGCTGTATGACTATGGTCTCATTACGAATTAATGACGGTGTAGAAGTAATTATAGTGCGCCGTGCTCATAGCCTGGCTACGGTAACGAATATGAGCCAGCTATGGTTCAGATATGTTACCACTAATAATTACATTTTGTATTTGGTGTTCTTCGTCTGTAGATATTGATGAGTGTGCATTGGGAATCCATGACTGTCACTCCGAGTTTGGCGAATGCACGAATACTGAGGAAGTTTTACATGCAGTTGTTGGACGGCTATTGGGAGATTGCCGTTCATTGCAGGTACTTGTATAATGTGGCAAGCTTGCTCGTGGTAATTTTAACATTTTGATTGCACACAAATTTGCATCTGATAGCTACCACCTAGTTGCAGTAATGTCTTTGAATTGTACACAGAGGGGGATAGAGAGACCCAACCAGACTTTTAGTGGACGCTGTCAGCTCTCCTGCTACGATTACGGGCTACGCGGTCGCCTATTACTACTTACTACTTCCCAACATTTAAGTTGGAGCGCAATGTAGGGTCCTTCCACACTTACCTATTCTATAATTAGTTAATTTAGAATAACTAGAAAAAAACTACAATGTTTCCTATGATGCGTTATCGTATACTCAACATGTGCAAAATTCGGGTTTCTTTCAGAATTCACTACGTAGTAAAAACATAACACCATTGTCTGTAGTACAATAAGACTTGTTTGGCACGCACTGAAGAACTTTCACACGGTAGAGAATTAATTTAGTCTTCCAAGTGTATGTCTTAGTATATCAAACAGCATCTGTGTAGCTACCGACTTTGTTTGCAGAATATGTCGTATAAGGTGAAAAAGTAACAAAGGAGAGACCAGGCATTTTATTTTTACGCTCTTCCTTTATATACAGAAAATTAGATAGGGTTTTAAACTTTACCTCACATAACTATAATTTTGTGGTAAGTTTGGTTAAGATATGTTACCGTTAATGTAGTAAGTTAGTTTACCACATTCTTATTTGTGTCAGTGAGTAGTTGTTTTCTCCGACAACAGCTTGGTAATAATTATGGTTGGTATTCCACAATTGTAGATATCGGGTTGTTGATGAGTGCTCATTGGGACCATGACTGCCACTCCGGGCTAGGGGAATGCAAGAATACCCCGGGAAACTTACTGCAGTTGTATGGTCGGGCTATGAGGGTGATGTCATACTTTTGAAGGTAAGACGGGGGGCAAACCTGGTTATATTTATCTCCGTTAAATAAAAACTTCAGCAACCTTTGTGTTCAATCCTTATCACGTGCTTACTTATCACGGTGAAATGAATGCAAAGTCGAACTGTTTACAACAGCTTTTAACCCGATGATGATTTTATCGTGCACGGGGACTACATGTTAAACGGTGTTAGTAGTAGCATTGTCGGTCCCAGGAAGGAGTCGGGATAGCGATGTCCAGTCTGGGAAGAAACAATTACTCCAAACGGAAAAGTCAAATAGAAAGGCGACACTCTACTTCACGGAAAATTTGCGAAAATCACGGTTTTTTTTACTGTGAATGGGCGTCATTTTCGCAATTAGAGATCCTGCCTGGTCATTACAGATAATTATCAAAAGGCCGAACATCTTCTGATAATTTCTGGTAAATCATTTCTTCTATAGGGCCCACAAGTTTTGTGTGACCAATATTTTGCTGAGTCAAGGAAACAAAGCCAAAACAAAACAAAAACGTTTTTTGAAAAATGTGACGCCATACTATGGTAGTTGATACTTATTTGGTAATCATGGAAAGAGAGAGGACCATATGTATCTACTGGTAATCAAAATTCGAAGGCTCGGGTGCTTTATAACGAATTCTCCCGCAGGGGTGGTAACCACCTTGGTAATCCGTGTTACAAAAAAAGGCTTGGTAGACGAGATTAAATTAGTTCTTTTCCTATTGATAACAATTATTTTTTTAATTATAATTAATTATCTGGTATTCCCGATGAATATATTGATGAGTGTGGCAGTGGGAACCCACGCAAAAATTATTTTCTTATATACATAAAATTTAGCACACACACACTTTGCTTTTACACTCACATGACTATAATTGGCCAAGTGTGAGTAAGATAAGGTCCATCAATGTATAATATTAAGTTGGTTTTGCATTTTTTGGCAATGATTATTAATTTTTGTGTTCTCCGCTCTGTTTGATAATAATTATGTTGGTTTTCAACCGATTGTGTAGATATCGATGAGTGCGCAGTGGGGACCCGTGACTGCCACTCCGGCTAGGAGAATGTACAGAATACCGAGGGAAACGTTACAATGCGTTTGTGTGGACGGCTATGAGGGAGATGGTCGTTCATGTGGAGGTAAGATTGTGACAATGCTGATTTTTATAATTAAAAATGTACGATTGGAACAAATTAGCATCTATTAGTACGTCTTTGTTTTGAGGGTAACTTGCACTTGAAAATATATATTTAACGTTGCTAGTTAAGATGAACAAAAGTATTTGTCTTTATAACATGAAAATGTAGCTACAACTTTGCTGTAATCACATGACTATAATTATTTGCCAATGGTTGTTTAAAGACCAACCAATTTACTACATGATGTAGCATATTTGTTACTATAATGTAGTAATTTTTTGTGTTTGCAGTTTGGGGTAGATTACTGATTTCTCCGATAAAGCTCGGTAATAATTATTTCTCCACTATTGTAGATATCGATGAGTGCGCAGTTGGACCCATGATGCCAATCCCGAGCTAGGAGAATGGCAAGAATACTGAGGGAACTTTACATGGCAGTTGTATGGTGGCTATGAGGGTGATGTTCGTTTCTTGTTTCAGTTAAGGATTTTGTGGCTGTTTGGTTGTATTATACCGATAATTACAAACTTCAACAAGCCTTTGTGTAAAATCCTATCTTGGTTGCTTCCTTATCAAGTTGACTGTTTTACCCTATGATAATTACTGTGGGCCATGTGGAATTAGTATGTTTTAAGAGTTGTTTTAGTTTTACCAGTTTTTGTTTTGGAGTAGCAGTCAGATTTCGAGGCAGAGCCAGAAGAAAGGCAAGGGACTTAGACCCTGGGAAAGAAAAAGAACCAACAAAAGGAAAATCGAAAAGGCGGCATCACACGGACATTTGAGGAAATCCCGCTGTTTACAGTGAAATCGGTTTGTGTTATTAAGAGATAATGATATCACAACTCTGAAGATCTTCGAACAATTTCTGTGAAATCATTGTACTTCTATTGATTCCATAAGTTTGTTAAAATCCCATAGTTCGAAAGTGAGAAATAGTTGAAGTACACTGCTTAGGCCATGCACTCTATATAATGATTTTTTCAGGCACGACCGACCAGTAATTCAGCTGAGCAAGTGAAAAACTAGCAAACACAGCAAAAAAAAGTGTTGAAATATAGTACCATTACCCCTGTACCTACCCCCATTTCTGGATCAACTTGTTTGCTTTTTTGTGGTGGAGATTACTGGTTTTCTCCGACACAGCTAATAATAATTAGTTACAACGATTGTAGATATCGATGAGTGCGCAGTGGGAACCCATGACTGCCACTCCGAGCTAGGAGAATGCCAGAATCTGAGGGAAACTTTACATGCAGTTGTATTGGTGGCTATGAGGGTGATTTCGTTCTGTGGGTTCTTGTGCAGGTAGATGTGGCATGTTTGGTTATATTTAGAAATAACGATAATACAAACTTCAACAACCTTTGTGTTAAATCCTTATCTGTCTACTTATCAATTGACTGTTTTTTTCCCTATGATATTACTGTGCCATGTGGAATTATATGTGGTAGGTTTGTGTTTAGTTTTACCACTGTTTGTTTTGAGTAAGCAGTGTCAGATTTCGGCAAGCCAGAGAAAGGCAAAGGACGTAGACCTGGGAAAGAAAGACAAACAGAAAAGCAAAGAGAAAGAAAGCGCATCACGGACAATTTGAGGAAATCCCGCTGTTTACAGTGAAATCCTGTTTTGTTATTAATGACTATCAAACTCTGAAAGTCTTCTGAACAATTTCTGTGAAATCTTTTACTTCATTGGATCCATAAGTTTGTAAAATCCATATTTTCCTAAAGTGAAGAATAGTTTGAAGGTACACTGCTTAAGGCCAACATGCACTCTATATAATGAGTTATTTCCAGGCACGACCGGACAGTATTCAGCTGAAGCAAGTGAAAAGAGCAAACAAGAAAAAAGTGTTGAAATATATTACCGTACCCGTTTCTTGGGATCAACTGTTTGCTTTTTTTTTGGTGGTTGAATATTATCTGTTTTTCTTTTTCCTCCGACTACGCTTGATATACTTATGTTTACAACGATTGTAGATAGCGATGAGTGCTCAGTGGTAACCCATGACTGCTCACTCCGAGCTAAGGAGAATGAAGAATACGGAGGAACTATACATGTAGTGTATGAGCGGCTATGAGGGTGATGGTCATTCTTGTGAAGGTAAGACGTGGCAAGCCTGATTTTGTAATATGCCGCTAAATACAAAACTTTCAGCAACCTTTGGTAAATCCTTACATTGTGCTTACTTATCACGTTGACTGTTTTAACCTCTACTGTGCCCCGTTGAATAGGCAGGTGTCAAGCTAGCTGTATTTAGTTTTACCATTTGTTTTGAAATAGCATGTCGGATGCGGTGGTCGGAGCCAGGATAGGCAAAGGGGACGTACCCCCCTGGGAAAGAAAGGCACCAAACAGAAAAAGGCAACTAGAAAACCGGCACTCTACTTCACGAAACAGATTGCGGAAATCACAGGGTTTTTTTTTAATACCGTGAAATGGCCGTCATTTCCGCAATTAGAGAGCGTTATTTAACAGATTATTATCAAACGACGAACATCTTTCTGACTAATTTCTGAAATCACTGTGTCTTCTAGAGGACCCATAAGTTTGTGTAAAATCCAAAAAAGCCCCCTTCACAATTTCAGGTTCTAGATGCACAATTGTGGTATTATCCGACGATCTTTTTGTAGATAAACACAACGAGGTACGGTACAATTTCAATGTGGTTAACGTTGACGTTTTCACAAAATTACTTTAACTCGAAGTTTTTTCGGTATTTTCTTATCAGTTGTTAATGTCATAATTCACTGTATTTTTTAATAACTGTTATAAAGACCATTTGAGACCGCATAGTTCATAAAACCCAAGTAAGAGATATTTTTGTGAAAACCTCAAAGTTCACCACATTGAAATTATTCAGTTAGCCTCGTTTTGTTTATCTACAAAAAGATCGTCGGATATTACACAATGCTCTTGAAACTAAAATTTGTGAAAGGGGCTTATTCAGCCGAGCAATAGAGCCTTCAAAAGATCAAAACCCACGAGCTTCCATGGCCATGAAATAACGCTTTTTATGTTCTAGCCACTCAGAAAATACAACCACTTATTTTCTCATTAATTAGTTCTTCCTACCGATACAATTTATTTTTAGTTGTACTTTGGTGTTTCTCGATGCAGATATTGATGATTGTGCAGTGGGAACATACGACTGTCACTCCGAGTTTGGTGAATGTACGAATACCGAGGGACGCTTTACATGCATTTTTATGGACTTCTCTTATGATATAGTCGTTCATGAAGTGGTACCAGATGTGGAGCACGTCTGAATTTGTAATTATTAAAATGTTAAAAATAAGAGTGGACCCATGAACAACTTGAACACGCCACCAGCGTCCCGGGGGTCGTGGGTGAATACAGCTTTAGTTTTTAAAGGAGCCCACTTCATAAAATCAACGCATGTTTTTCCTTATTAGTTCTTTCCTTTCCTAACGATAATCACATTTAATTTCAATTATACTAGTATTCCATACGAGGCAGATATGGATGAGTTGTGTGTGGACCCAATGACTGTCCAACGAGCTATGGTGAATGCATACCCCGAGGGAAACTTTATCAAATGCAGTTGGTAGTACTGTTAATGAGGGAGATGGTCGTTCCTGGAGGAGTAAGATGTAGACAGCCTGATTTTTGTATTTTAAAAATGAGTTACAGATGAGGACCATGAACAAATTGGCATCTGGGAGCCTACTTCTTATGTGGTAGCGGTCATTTGCATGTACAAATAAAATCATTTTTTAAGCTTATGCTAGTTAAAGATGACCAAATTAATTGTCCTTTATGTACATGCAATGGTAGCTACAAGTTGGTTTTGCATTTTGTGGCGAAAGTGATATGACTAAATTTGTAGATTACTCCGAATACAGTTATTAATATAATATGTTTGATGTTCACCGATTGTAGATATCGATGGATTGCGGCAGTGGACCCATGACTGCCACACCAAGCTAGGATAATGCAAGAACTAACCGATGGAAACTTTACATTAGATGTATGGACGGCTATGGGAGATGGGCTTTCATGTGGAGGTAAGATGTGGCAAGCCTGATTTATTTAATTTACCAATGTACTATAATTTGGACCATTAACAATTGGCATCTGTGGTAGTAAGTTTCTTTGTTGCGGGAATTGTTTGTGTGCAAATATTTTTTAACTAAGCTTTGCCTAGATAAAGAAATTGACAAAAATATTTTCCTTTTATATACAGGTAAATGTAGATAGGAATTTGCTGTAATCATATGACTATTTGATGTCATGTGTGATACACAAAACTAATTTGATGCCTGATGGTAACAATATTACGTTACTATTAATGTAGTGTAAATGAGTTTTGTTTGCTTTTGTGGCATAATTACTTGTTTTCCTTTCTTTTCTCCGATGACAGCTTGATAATAATTAGTTTCTCCACGATTGTAGATATCGATGAGGGCGCAGTGGGAACCCATGACTGCCACTCCGACTAGGAGAATGCAAGAATACCGAGGGAAACTTTACATGCAGTTGTATTAATGGCTATGATGGTGTATGGTGCGTTTCTTGTGGAAGGGGAGACGTGGCATGCCTGGTTATGTTATAACGATAATACAAACTTCACAACCTTTGTGTTATCCTTTCTTGTGCTTGCTTATCAAGTTGACTTTTTAACCGATGATAATTACTGTGCCATGTGTAATTAGTATGTGTGGTGTAATTGTGTTTAGTTTTACCAGGTTTGTTGTTGGAGTAGCATTGTCAGATACCCCGAGGCAGAGCCACAGAAAGGCAAAGGGACTGTACACCCTGGGAAAGAAAAGAACCAAACAGAAAAGGCAAAATAGAAAAGGCGACATCACGGAAATTTGAGGAATCCCGCTGTTTACGGTGAAAGCCTGTTTTGTTGATTTATGATAATGTATCCAAAACGCTGAGATCTTCTGACAATTCTACTGTGAACTCATTGCACTTCATTGGGACCCATACGTTTTGTAAAAACCAATCAGTTTGTCTAAAGTGAAGAAATAGTTGAAGGTACACCTGCTTAGGACCACTGCACTCTCTATAATGAAGTTTTCCAGGCACGCCAGGACAATAATTCCAAGGCTGAGCAAGTGAAAAATAGAGCAAACAAGAAAAAAGTATTGAAATATATTACCCCGATTTCTTGGGATCAAAAACTTCAAATAAACTGAACACTGATGAATGGCGGTTATGAGGAGATGGTGTTCATGTGGGTACGATTTGTAAACACTTAAGTGTAGCCGCTAAGTACTCTCCCAACTAAGGAAGATTTACATACAAGGTGCCCAGTGGGAAATCGAACGCTGGACGTCGAAAAGACGTCGAGAGTTTTAGAAATTATAAAAACCGTCGACCTGTTTTCGACGTGTCAACGTCGATACGACTTTGCTGTACTCATCTTGACTAAAATATGTGCCAAGTGTGTTTACGACAAAACTAATTTACTACATTGATGGTAAACTATATGTACTATTATGTAGTAAATTAGTTTTGTGCATTTGTGTAGTGATTACTTGTTTTCTCCGATAAAAGTGTGATTAATAATTATTTTTCCACGATTTGTAGATATCGATGAGTGCGTTTTGGGTGGGAACAATGACTGCCACTCCGGGCTAGGGGAATGCAATTAATTACCGAGGAAACTACATGCAGGTGGTAGGGTGGCTATGAGGGTGATGGTCATTCTTGTGAAGGTAAGGTGTTGCATGACTGGTTATCTTTAACCGGCTAATTACCAAACTTCCAGCAACCTGTTGTATTAAATCCTTATCCTGTGCTTACTTATCAAGTGGATGTTTTACCCTATGATGAATTAATGTGCCACGTTCGCATAGTATGTGTTAAGTTGTGTTAGTGTTACAGTTTGTTTTCGAGTAGCCGTGTAAGCCCTCGAAGCGGAGAACATCTAGCCAAAAGGGACGTACTCCCTGGGGAAGAAAATAACCAAACCAGAAAGGGCAAACTAAAATAAAAGGCGAAATCACGAAAATTTGAGGAATCCAGCTATTTTACAGTGATATCTATTAGTTATAGATTGAAGTATCAAAACGGTGAACATCTTCTGAACAATTTCTGTGAAATCATTGTTCTTTTATTGGACCCAATAAGTTTGTAAAATCCAACAATTTATAAAAAATGAAGGAACTCGTTGAAGGTACACATCTTTGGCCTACATGCACTATAGTAATGATTTACTTCCAGGCAACGTAGCCACCGCCGGACCGGTAGGCATTGTCCGACCAATAATTTAGTGAGCACAGATAAAAAGAGCAAACAAAGAAAAAAAATTGTGACATTTATTTACCCCCATTTCTTGAGATCAAAACTTCCAAATAAACAATAAACCTGATAATGCATTTAAATATACTGATACTCTACCGTAAGCTTTGAAACAAGATTCGAAATTCTTTCGTTATAGTTTATACTGTAAGCACGTCAAAGTTTAAAATAAAATGTCAAAGAAAAGCCATCGCGGAAGAGTAACACTGAGACGGCGTTATGTTGATTGATTATTGATTAAAGCTTGCCTATATAAAACACTCAAAGATCGTCAAGCAAAATAGATCGTGTTGGAGGAAAATATAATTATACCATACCATATATAGTTCCTGGTTGTCGCCTTGGAAATCACTTAATTGTAGCAGTAAGTATCTTCCAACAAAAGGATTATTTAACATTTAAGTGCCAGGAAGCCGCTCTAGAGCCTTCAAAAGGTTGAAACCCCAGATTTTTCGGGGGTCACGTATACGCCTTAAGCGACATCATGCCATAACAAAATATTCAACATAATGAAAAAGACCCTTTTACGAGAATGCACTCACTTTCCCCTCAACACTATCACTTCACTATACACTATCACTTCCTCCACAATTTGAAAACTTTGGCCTTAGAACGATTTGTTAACACTTAAGTTACTTCTCTATTCTACACTCTGTCAATTTGGATGTTTACATTCTGTAAAAACAGTAAAAACAGGAAAAGTTCCAGAGGGGGGAGGTGGAAGTTCGTGGCAATTTCTGAAAAGGATGCTGACATTTGGCAGCATTTACGAAAACTTGAAAAGCATGCTGTCATCAGCTCACAGACCATTCTATTGTATTGTGCCTATCCCTGCTAATCCATATTTTCACTTTCCTATCAATATCTTACTACAAGCCTAAAGTACAATGCCTGAATCCTGGTCTGAATGGCTTTGATTGTGTCACAAAACATGCTACGATACACCATTGTAAATTCTGTCATGGATGTCAACACCTTGGTTTCTGTTTCCCAGAAATTTGCCACTAACTGCACCGTCCCTCTGGAACTCTTCCGTTTTTACTGTGTTTACAACATGTAAACACCCATGTTTTCAAACTTTGGAAGTGATTTCAGTAGGGCCTTTTCATATTCTTAATATTTTTTATGTCCATTAGTCGCTTTAAGGGATTAGCAGCGAATTTGCTAATCCGAAACATCGAAAAAATCATCAAATTCATTTTTTGTATTTTTGTTACTGGAATGGATATGCAAACATAACCTGCAAGTGGTTGGCTTGACTCCGCGTATTAAAGACAAGGCAGTACTTTTTCTCTGATTCTTTAATTTCGATACGTGCGTATCAAAAATTCCGACTTGAGATCAAAAAAAGCCTTTCTGGTGAATATCCCAGATTTGAGCGTGATATTGTGAACCATGAACAATACAGTTTCGACTCAAACACAAGGTGGTTGATCTTTGTTTTGCTGTGCTAGTGTAAACCACCATCAGCTGTTTATTGTAGATGTTGAGACGTCATCGCTGTACAAAATGTATGTATACAACTATTTATGAAAATATTAAAAACATTTCTCAAATACTTCATTTTTTCTATTTGGTGGTTGTTTCTAAATTAAAGCAGTTATATGGAAGTGTACAAACTGATCCTGATTTTATAAGTTAAAACGAATGCATTTACACATTTTCACTTCCTATCACAATATCGCTGCTAATCCCTTTTAATATGTTCTTAGCCCACTAGAAAGGTACAACCGCATTTTTTTAATTAATTAGTTCTTTCCTACTGATAAACAATTTAATTTCAGAGTTAGCTTGGTGTTCCTCGATTGCAGATATTGATGAGTGTGCAGTGGGAGGCCCACCACTGCCTCCGAGTTTGGTAATGCGCGGAATACTGAGGGAAGGTTTTAACATGCAGTTGTGTCGGGACGGCTATGAGGGAGATGGTCGTTATTTTGGTGAAGGTAAGATGTTCAAGACTAATTTTGTAATTTAAAAAAATGTTACGAGGGACCTGAACACAGTGGAATCTGGTTACACTTTCAAAAATTTCCGTAAATTAAGAAAACAGATTTTCGTAATTTACGGAAAATTGTTTTACACAATAAAACAATAAAATAACAAAAACAAAACAAACATAAAAAATGTTAATTTACGGAATATTCAAAATTTTCTGCAGCACTATTCCGGACTTTTTTGTTTGGTTCGTAATTTTAAATTACGGACAAATTATAGTTAAAAACAAATTTTTTCCAAATATGAGAAAATTTTCTGTAAAATTACTGAATTTCCGTTAATGACAGAACTTTCTGTAAATTTACCCTAAAAATGACTGGAATACGGGCTGCCCGAAATTTCCGTAAATTTACGGAAACTTTTTTAACAGGGTAGTACGTCTTTGTGCAGTAAGGTGCCTGTGCAAATATCCTTTTAAGATTTGCTAGTTAAAGGATGAACAAACTTATTTTCCTTTATAGTCCTTTTCCTATTGTTATGACGACTCGTTGACGATAAAGGTCAGAAATACGTTTCAAACACAAATAAATGCATATGTTGAGGTCATAGGTTATTTTAAAAAAAAAAAAAACTGATTTAATGATTTAAATCCGAGGGTCAAGGATTTTGGTCTGTCCAAAGCACAAAATTACAATAACATCTTTAACATGATTTATAAAAACTAAGGTACTTAATATTTCAAGTACTCTAGTGTGGGTGTTACAAGAAGCGTTGCAATTCAACGAGGATACTGTACTCACAGCGAAGACTCCAAAATGACAGTATGCAAAGTCACACTATAGATCCTAAGTTCATATTCCATGGAAGTTATCAGTCCTGAAGATAACGTTTATTCCAGAGTTCAAGAAGACAAGGTTAACATAAGTCCTCGACGACACTCAATATTCCACAGTATATCAGTCCAAGATAATCACCACGATTTCCATCTGTCCACAATTCGGAATCCTATTTTGATTCCCAGGAAGTGTTGGCTTCTGGCTTCAAAGACGACAGTAGAATCAATTACAGCGCAAGCGTGCTCACGTGGATTGAAAATATAATAAATCCTGATGGATGTAAGATCTGAAATTATTGCGGCGGATTTCCAAAACTAGGCTACCGTTGAAAGCGAAACATACTGACTATTTCCCTTATATTGTATATAGTTTTATACTGAAGCACGCGGTGCAAAGTAAAACAAAAATCTGCAGAAGAAGGCCATCGCGGAAGAGTAACAATGATACGGGGTGATGATTATTGAATAAAGCTTGCCTTATATGTAGCAATCAGGGTCGTCAAGCAAAATAGACCGTGTTGGAAGGATACCAATTTATACCATACATGGAAGTCATGGGTATTCGTCTTGCTTAGAATCCCTGAATTGTGGGCAGTAGTAAGTATCTTCCAAACAAAAGGATATTACATAAATATAGGTGACAGGAAAGCCTCTCTCGAGCCTTCAAAAATTGAAAACCCAGGAGTTTCCGGGTTTAATATGTATTATCCCACTTCAGAAGATACAACCGCATTTTTCGTACTGAAATACTGAGACGGCGTGTTGCGTATTGATAAAGCTTGGTCGTATATATGAGCAAAAAAAATCCACATATAGTACAAAGCAAACAGATCGTGTTGGAACTACCCAATTATACCATCCAATAGGTCCTGGGTATCACCTTGGAGATCACCTTAATTGTAGCAGTAAGTATCTTCCAAACAAAAGGATGATTGTTATATACATAAGGGTCTGTCCATAAAATTAAGGGGCCAACGTGTTGTGACATGATTTCTAGATCGCACTTTCTCCGTTCCAAGAACAAGTTTACATTTTCTATCTTAGACAATTTACATAAACGATTTTTTTTTAAAACTAATAAAGCAGCAATTAGCATTAATAGAATTTAATGAATTATGGCTCATATAGGGTTGATGTCCTAGGTAACCGGAAATCCATAAAAATACACTGTTGATCAGTTTTAAATAGTGGAGGATGTTGGCCTTGTGTAATGCATTTATTGTTTCATAGTATAGCATTATACAAAACCATAAAATTATGTAAATGCAAGCATAAAGAAATCTCCGATGTCACCATTGGACACCAAAATGTCACAGTATGGGAAACCAGTTACCCGCACATTTTGCTCCCACGTAATTGGTCCATGGTTACTTCAACGGCACTTTTATGTATTAATTTAGGTAGTAGTAGGTACCTGCCATGATTGACAACTTTTAAAATGATTATTATACCTTTCTCTTCAAAATATGGACCAATTTGGGACTGTCGAGTAACAAAGGACAACCAAGTTGTAACATAAAAAAAACTGAATATAGCTAATTCAGCCATCCATCCAAATTTCTAGTTTCATTTACCATTTAGAAGTTGTCAACTTGAGCATTTAATCTGGTAGAATTTATGATATCATCTTGATGCCTAAAAATTATAGATATCCAATAAAAGTTGATTTTGGTTGTTCTATTACTCGTACTAAATTTCCGCTTTTTTTCATTAACCTCCAAACAATATTTTTTTAACAGAGGAAAAATATTTGTTAAAAGATTAACATTTGATTATGGTCCTATCCCACGTGATCATTTAGTATGCTTTTAACTTACATATTGTAAACTTTAAGATAAGTACAAAATACAAAATGGTACCTAATGTACGGACAGACCCATAAATATAAGGTGCCAGGAAAGCCTCTCTAGAGCCCTTCCAAAAGTTGAACCCAGGGGTTCCGGGGGGGCACATATACGTTTAATATGTCTTAACCACTTCAGAAGATACAGACGAATTTTCATGAATAGTTCTTTCTACCCGATAACAATTTAATTTCAAATACATTTGGTGTTCTCGGTTGTAGTATGATGAGTGTGCAGTGGGAGCCACGGATTGCCACTCCGAGTTTGGTGTATGCACGAATACTGAGGGAAGTTTTACATGCAGGTGTGGGACGGATGAGGGAGATGGTCGTCCTGTGGAGGTAAAGTGGCAAGCCTGATTTGTAATTTAAAAAGTACGAGGGGGACCATGCACAAATTGGCATTGTGTAGTCCGTCTTTGTTGCGGTTAATGGCGGTCAAAATATCATTTTAAACTTTGCTAGTTAAAGATGACCAAAAATTATTTCCTTTAAGACGTGGGCTATAACTGGGCCATTTTTGCTTTCATTACTGGGCTTTTTTTTTGTATTCTATTCTACCTATCTCAACGGTTTTTTGCCCCGGGTCCACGAAAAAGGTGGGCAGCGCCCTTTGGCCATGTTCCTTAATTTGTTGTGGGAGTAGATTTGAGCAGCAAACACCTCTATTTACTCTCTTTTCATAACACATGATTTTGCGTATGTCTCACATGCTTATAATATGGTGGCAAGTGTGGTTGAGATATGTTACCACTGATGTAGTAAGTAAGTTTTTCATTTTGTGGCAGTGATTAGTTGTTTTCTCCGATAAAAGTTTGCTAATAATTATGTTTGTGTTTCCGATTGCAGATTCTGATGAGTGTGTAGTGGGAAACTCATGTCGCCACTCCGGGCTAGGAGAATGCAAGAATACCGAGGGAAACTTTACATGCAGTTGTATGGCCGGCTCTCAGGGTGCTGGTCATTCTTGTGAAGGTATGGCGTGCAAGCACTGACGGTTATTAGACCCTTAAATAAAACTTCAACACCCTTGTGTTAAATCCTTATCTTGTACTTACTTATCAAGTTGACTGTTTTACTCTATGATAACTGCGTCACGTGGCCGTGTTATGCTAGCGGGTTAGTTTTACAGATTGCTTTGGGAGCAGTGTCCGATGCCGGGAGAGCCAGGGATAGGCAAAAGGGACGTAACACCCTGGGGAAAAAGCACCAAACCAAAAGACAAATAGAAAAAGCCGACACTTACTTCGCGAAAAAGATTGTGGAAAATCAGGTTTTTTTAATACAGTGAAGGATGCCGTCATTTCGGCAATTAGAGACCTGTTATTTACAGATAATTATCAAAACGACGAACAATTTCTGTGAAATCACTATTTTTCTATAGGACCCATAAGTTTGTAAAATCCAACAATTTCTAAAATTGTAGAAAATCGTTGAAGGTACAATGCTTCGTCCAACATGCACAAGGTTACTGATTTATTCCAGAACACGTAGCCCACCGCCGAGTCAGGTCGGACCTTGTGAGGCAATAATTCCAGCTGAGTAGCAAGTACAAAAATCAAAGAAAGACAGTGTTGAAATATAATACCCCGATTTCTCGAGATCAATCTTCAAAAAAATCGTAATATGTATAAGTATCAGTAATGATCTCGTGTACTAGTGTGATCGTTATAGCTTTATATATCCCTCCCCCCCCCTCCAGTGTACGATGCGCTAGTCTCATAACCACTCTGTATTACTTGTATATTAGCCTGGCGGGTAAGCATCAGAATTGATCTCGCACACTGCTGTCTGTCCTGTGTGTATGTTGTACTGTATACCCGGATCGCTCAGCCATTATTACTTAGGCTATGGTAACAGCCCGTTGATCAGGGCGGCATGGTCGCTGAGTGG